>VFFE01007197.1:852621-862967 GCA_008921705.1 Burhinus oedicnemus
TAAATATTTTTTTTTTTTTTTTTTTTTTTTTTTTTTTTTTTTTTAGTTATGAACAAGTTAAAATTCAAGAGGGTAACAAGCAATACAGTATAGACTAGGACAGAAAAATCGTAAGTTTTTAAAACACGTAAGTTTTTCTTCTGGAAAAAATCTTGTCAATGCATATGTATAAACACACATATATGTATACACAAACATATACACACATGCATGTGTGTGCATATATCTCACTTATGAGTAACATAAAGCAAAGGTTTTATACTGACCTGCACTTTGGAAATTATAGCTAACAAACGAGGTAAGAGAGTCACCAGCATGGTACATAGGCCAAACACAAAATTTAAGGAGATGTAAGAAATAAAAGCTACATCTGAACTTGAGAAGAATCTGGATACAAGGTACATCCATGGTAAAGTTGCATATCTGAAAGTTTAAAGAAAAAAAATTATCACGAATAATTCATGTTGCTGTCTCACAAAAAAACAAAAACAAAAACAAAAACAAAAAAACCCAAAACCAAACCAAACCAAGCCAAAAACCACAAAACAACCCAACCAACCAAACAAAAATACCAAACACTGATCATACTAGAAAAAACCCAATAGTTACTCCTTATTTTTAAGATATGTAAACAACTCTTTTGACCAACTGACAAAAAAGGACAAATTTGGGATATATTTTCTTTGTCGAATTACCTTTTGATTCTGTAGATGTACACATAGCTACTGCCATGTGATGGGCATATATGATCCATTTTTGCATATATCAACTGCATATATTTACTTTCACTGTTCTAGGAAGCTCACAACCCTTACCTCTGAATGGCTGCCAAACCATGCATCTTAACAAGCCTCTAACAAAGAGACGGAATTAAAACCAAGTATCTGAAGCTTAAATCATGGATGCTGAGCAATCGGCTTTTATTAGAGGCTTTCACAGAAAGAAAAAAGAACAAAAAAGGAAGGAAAGTGTGAGCAAAGAGAGAGGAAAAAAGAAAGAAAAAAAGAAGGGAAAAAAAAAGAAAAAAGCACTAATCCTTGAACTGCAACTAAAATTTGTGCCAGTGATATCTGAGAACTGAAATTTGCCAGAGACCATGTTAGCATTGTTATTACCTAAACCGGGTTATCAATTGGTAGAGTAGTAGGCATCAAAAATGAGTGCATAGTTACTTCATAGCACAATGATGATAACAACAGCATGTCCGTGGCTACCTCATTTTCAATGTGAATCTTTAAAGGAGAAGGGAGGGAAGCCTCCGTTCTGGCAAGTCAAATGACACTTATCCAAAATGGAGCAGTCATATTTTTTATAAAGTGTAAGCTACGTCTAGCCAGACTAAAAAAATGCCCAGGTAATTTGATGAGCATGAATGTCATGTAAAGGAAAT
This sequence comes from Burhinus oedicnemus, assembly GCA_008921705.1. Classification (NCBI taxonomy): domain Eukaryota; kingdom Metazoa; phylum Chordata; class Aves; order Charadriiformes; family Burhinidae; genus Burhinus; species Burhinus oedicnemus. The sequence goes on from VFFE01007197.1 coordinate 854,012, forward strand.
TTATTTTCCATTCAACATAGCACAAGACATATCTATCAAACAAATGGTATATAGACTGCAGGAGCATAGGTATCAGCATACACCATTGCATGAAGATAAGTATAGATGTAGTATATTTAGAGTTGTATATATAAATACTTTTTATATAGTATTAATACATATAAATTGTTTTAGTAGTGAGCTCAATGCGAGAGAAGCTAGCCAAAAATCTGAATTCACTTCTTCATTGCATTAAATGGTAGTTTAGATTATGAACCATAAAAATAAAATTCAGTATTGTGTACTTCACAAATGAGTTTTCTTCATATAAGAATGCCAAAATCCTTTACCTTAAGAAACAACTTTCAAATCCTGCTATGAAGTAATAGTGATGTTATCCTCAGTTTAAAGGAAGATAAAGGTTAAATAACCTCATGTTTGGGTCTCAAATGAAGATTTTAAGTGTTCAAGATCACACCATACTTTTCAGTATCCTGTTGCTAATCTTAACCAGACAATCTTTTCTTCCTTCAGGCACATACCAAAATCACTGTTTTAAGTTTTGCTCTAAATTACAATACCGTAAATACAAGACAAGTCCACCCTTGGAAACAGCTCAGGAAAGAGACATGATTTAGAGTCCTGTTAGTCTGCTGTAAATGAAAGCGAAATTTTGTTTGCTTGTAGCTGCTAAGAAATGAGTAAGACTTTCGGAATACTAAAGTTGTATGATGTTCAACACAGGCTTTAAAGTAACTGCCAGTCATGCCTACAATTCTATCCTAACTCTTTCTTTTCCTTCAGCTTCAGCTGTAATTTGTTATTTTGTTCGTATGAAAGATAGAGCATTTTGGACAAAAATGCTTAAGTAGTTGCACTATAAAACACTTCTGCTATCAGCTAGAAGAGGAAAAAACTGCAGTTCAGTTAGGAGACCATTATATTTTTAAAGGAAATCAGTCTTAACGTAGCACACTAGGAAACTGTTGATTATTCTTTCAAGCACACTCCCTTCTGGCACATAGCTTAACTTTTTCATATAACTGGGCTATTTTTATCTTTATTCTAGATCAGAATTGCTGCACAAGTGTACCTTGAAGAGAAAAATAAAATTTTACAAGGAAAAAATACATTATGGAATGTAGATAAATGAGAATTACAGGCAGAGTACTGGGGAAGGATGAAATGACCACAGTAAGCTTCATCACATTTACTGTTTTGTTCAGCTGAGTAAAGGGTAGAATAGGAAGAGTGGCAACTCCAAAATTTATCAGTCTCCTTGAGACATGTTAAACTTACTGACTGATGTTATTGTATCTTTAACACATGTTAATACACATTGAATACATAGACCATTTTGTCAAAAATCACTATAATATTTGTTATGTCAGCCAAAGCTGAACAGTACTGGAGGGATTATGCTGAGATGATTAAGCTACATCTGCAGTCAACAAAAGAATTTTTAGAAGACAGTCCAGCTTTTCAGTCAGTGCTTGCTTCTTCTGAAATACCCAAACTTTAACTCAACATTTTGGTTAAAACAATGCCAGCATAACTCTTAGCACCTGGGATTTAGTAGTACACTGTGGGCAGGACCAAAGCCTATATCACAGAAAACATGCCATGACTTCAGCAGACATACTGTATGGGTCACTTGTTGCTTGACTAAGATCTCTACAGTTGGCTATTCTTATGCTGGGGTCACAACAACTGGATTACAAGAATGATTCAACAGTTGTAAAGGTAATAAAAAAAAAAAAAAGCAAACAGGGATAAGATTTAGTAGTATAAAGTCTTTGCACTAAGACTGATAAGAATTTCTGCCTTTGACTTGAAGGAACCAATTGGCAGATCTGCAGAAGGAAGGAGGAAGAAGACAAGAGTGATATAGAGCAAAGAACAATATGAACTTTGGATGTTTCATCTGAGTTATTTACAAGATCCTGGCATCACAACCTCTAAAATATTACATACTAGTCTGGCCACTCATGCTCAGGAAAGATGAGCTCAAACTGGAGTTATAGGGAAAAACGGTAAATAGAAATTACTCCGGGAATGGGAAGGCCTTTTTACAGGAGAGGACTTGGCTTGTTTGGACTTGTGAAATATGTTTGATGAGGGACAATTATGAAGTATGGCTCCAAATAAACTTAGGCTGGAATTTCTAAGAATACATCCAGCTATGGAGATACTGAAACAGTTTGGTAAAAAAGGAGCTGCTGGAGGCATGAGATCTTGAAAGCAGTTTCAAGATGAAATACAGTAAGGTTTTTTTTTTAAAGCATTTATCTGAGACTCTTCCTGAAATGGAACATGTCCTGATCTTGCAGAAGGTCCTTTCTAGTTTCCTTCCCTGTGATTCTCTCATGGAGCAGTTTTATTTCATTATCTAAACATCTGTCTCATAAGATATGCAAACATAGCAACAATTAGTTGCTTGAGATAAGGAAAAAACTTCTCAGAATGCTTATGTGCTCAACTGCCCCCCCCCAACCTGACCTTTATCTCCCTTATCACCCATAACTCCCAAGCAATAACCACCATAGGTCATAATGGGTGCGTTCCGTCCTGACAGCTCAAAGTAGATTCGGGGGAGACAGATAACAACACAATATCAAAGAGTTAACTTAATCAATGCGCCCACCTAACCACAGTACTGGTACTGTAGTCGATATGCAAATATGACTATAGGTCAATCATCTTACCCCCATAAACAGTGGACAGCCCAATAGCCCTTTGAATTCTGCTGCATGGCAGCGGGCTGCATGCCAGGATCTCCCATTGGGTAGGGATGACTCTCAAGGTTACTCCTCGAGGTTGAGAGATTCCTTGCTGCAACAGATCCTCAGTAAGTGACTGATAGCTTGATAAACTTTGATGCTTCACTAAGACGATATCTTTGATTGTGCTCGTATAATCCTTTAGATATAAACCGGTGACCACATCTGGGACTAGGATTGGACCCAGCCACACCTAGGCTCCTCTCTGAGGAGTTTAGAAAGAAGGGGGTCCTTTCTGAACCTCGTGGCTCAACAGGAGGGTCTCCCTGACAGTTTTGTAACAAGTCTATCTTGCAATCGAATCTTGTTAAACCACTGTCGCATTTACTATCAAATTTTGTTAAATCACTGTTTTATATCAATAAATATATTGCTGCTTCTCTCTTATGAGTGAAGTGCATCACTCCATTTGTGAGAGCTTGTCCTGTAACCATTTATCTTCAGCATTTCTCACATCACCTGGGACTGAACATGGGAAGAGTTAAAGGAGCAGAATAGACAGACCATTAGTTTGATTGAGCCCAGGGCTCAACAGCCCTATTTTGATAGAGAAATCAATGTTCTGTCCAGTTATTTTAACTTTTTATAACTGTTTTTTTCACGTGAAACTCAGCAAGAGGGTGATATAGGAGGACTTTCCTCTCTCACAGTACTATTTGGAGACAAATCTCCAACCATCCCAGTACTCAACTTTGGACAGACTTCTCACTGAAAATATAAATTCCTGGAGCTATGTAAAATTACAGAATTACAGAAAATGGATAGAACTGTAATAAAAGTGAGACACTTCTTACCTCTTGATGATATTCTGTACAGCTAAGCACTGAAATTCTGACTTGACTATGTTATTATTCCCTCATTTTCTGGAAGATAGCATACAATCAACTTCTAACAGCAAATGATTGTTATACAGGCTGAATATGTTCTGAGACCTTTCCAGTCCTAGGGGTTTTTTGTTGTTTTAAATGTGTGAGCAAATCTCCCTCCACCTTCCATGTGGAACTTTCAAACTCATGTTTCAGCCTGTTTTCTCACTATCTTTTGCTGAATCATAATCATTTCCAAAGAGAGAAAATCATGCACTCAACAGCAGGTGCAAACCAAGTCTAAAGATTTCTGTTTGTTTCTTAGAAGCTATAATTCCATAGTAGCATTTCCAATCACATACCCAAAGAGTATCAGCAGGAGAACAGTGGCTGCCAAGTTCTTTCGGAAAGTGAAGGCTGATAGCTGGAAGGCACTAATAACACCAACACACAGGGTGACTGGAACCAGGTAGAACAGCTAGAAACGGAAGAAAAAAGGCACTTAGCAGGTGAGCATCTCTTACTGGTCTCGCTTAATTAGCATAGAAGGGCTCTACAAATTAACTTTTCCATATTTGCAATATAATTACACTCTAAATTAAGAAGAATTAGGCAGAAGAGCTCTGAGATTTCACAGTCCACACTGGCTGTGAAACTGCCCCTCTTACATATACACATGAAACAGGTTGACAAAATAAAATCTGACTACAGAATATTCCCTTTAATTCCATTTCTATTGACCTTTCCAATACATCCATTTAACAACCTAACTCTTCCAGATAATGAGTCCGTATGGGACTGTTGCTCCAAAACATCAAATTATACAATGAATACAGAGTCTTGGACTCAGAAATAGCAGTTTCACTGGTTGGTGCTTCAGTCACAGGAGAATAGTAAGGATACAATTTTAAAAGAGACTTTAATGAAGGACCATGTGTGCTGATGAAGAAAATCACAACTTTTAATGGGAACAGACATAATATCTAGAAGAGTTACAGCCTTTAGGCAACAGGGAAATCAGTTTATCTGTCTCAACATAACAGTAACCAAATACTTAAGGGGGGGAGGATGTGATTGGTACAGGGGATTCATATCCAAGTATTCAAGAGAGACAGGTTCTGCTTGCAACTAGCAATGGCAAGATGTGAAAATCTGTGCTCAGTTCGTCTCAGTGTCTGCCTGCTCTGTGTATTGAGGCTGAGCTCTTTAGGGCAGTGACTGCCTCCATTTCTACTTACATAATATTTAACCTTATCCTAATATAACTGAGATTCTGAGGTGCAACTGCAGTAGAGGCAACAAATAGAGGTCTAGCTAAATATTCAGTGTAGAAGAACAATACCCTTACTGTTAAAATTGGACTTGCATACTGAAGTACAATGCAAGCCCGTTCAAAATTATACTACAGGGCATCACTTCTTTGCCAATGGGAAGACGGACATTTTTTTAAGATAAGGGCAATGGAGTGAAATGTAAACAGATGTAATGTTCTCATCTTGTTCGCAGTGTACCTTATGCAGTTGCATATGCAAATATCATATCATACCACTCCACAGATTTAGGCTGCACTTATCCTGGAGCTGTTTGAAAAAACATGGTAAGGAAGTCACAAAGCATCTGAGTCCCAGTATGTTTCAACTGGGACTTTTTTCTAGAAATGAATAAATAACTTTAAATATTAAATTCTATTAGAAATCTGAAAGCATGGTGTGTTATAAAAGTTGGGCATGCACAAATAAAATAACGTTAATTTTGCCCCTCTAGTGACAGAAGCTTATTCTGAACAAAACCTCTCTCTTTGTCACGAAATTTTCTTAGCGTTTACACATTTTCCATTTGTTGAACATAGTAAAGGATACCATTCACATGTATAAATACAGTAAGAACAGCCTGATTCTCATGACAGCAATTTCATAAATCAAATACTTCTGCAGGTCTAGTAAAGATTATGCTACCAATAATACAGGACACAGCCTGTAATACTTAAAATATGTAGAGGGATTTCAAATTTGACAGTTCATATATTCATGTGTTCAGTGTCCCTAAATGATCTGCAGCACAATTAGCATTTAAAGCAGTGTCTGTTCTTTCCCAGATCATGATTGATCATGCAGTACTGTGCTGAATTTGTGAGAACATTTTGAAAGGAAGAGATTGGCAGAAAATAATGAGGAGTTGACTTTGCTGCACAAGGAGAAACTGAATGATGAAGCACTGAGATTTTAACCAAGCCCTCTTATCTGACATGGCAGAAAAAGGAATACAAAGATTGACTGGTCAGGTAAATAACGTTTGGAGAAATGTGCTCTTACTTCAAGCTTGCTCAAGTGTGAAAATCCTGATTTCAAGCATGGATGGGTGAAGCTCTAATGTTTCAGATTTAGAATAGTCTGAATCAGAACAGAGAGTGTTCCAAAAATCTCTGTTCCCGACCACGCTAGTTTGTGTTGCCTGTGCTAGATCCCAGCCCTTCCCTCCATGACCCAGTGTGTTAAGCAAGGTGCAGAAAGTTTATGTCCCTTCTCTGGGGCCAGGAATCTTTTTACTTGTGAATAATCCAGGTGACTCGGATTGTTCACTGTTGCCTCTGAAACCAAATCTCCCAATCCAAAACACTTTCTTTGACAAGTGAACTATCAACACACAGCACCCTAGTTCTTTAAAACCAGTAATTCTATGCCAGAGGCAGATGTCCTCATCTTAAATTCCCACCAAATACTCAACTAATACCTTATTACAAGTGAATTACAAAAAAGCCTTTCAGTAAGGGACGTACATGTATGCCTTACATATATATATGTACACCCACATACACACACACAGAGATATATATACACATACATAATGGAGCAATTTTTAATTTTAGTTTTTAAAGAGTCACCTTTGAAAAAGATATTTGAAGATAATTTGTGGAATTCATGCTTAAATGGAATCCAAACAATCTCCATTACACACCCAATGAAAAATCAGTGACTGGGGACTAGCAGTGACTTGAGAAAGTTAATTCTATTTCACCACATTTGCTTATTCACCTGAGCAGAAATCAACTTCTCAGGCTTGAAGAAGGTAAGCAAAAATTCCTTTTTCATTTAAATATGTTGGTCTAAATCCAACCTACCAAAGTCAGGTCTTGGTAGCATTCCTGTATTTATATTTGATTAAAAGGGTAAGATTTAAGGAAAAATAATATTTGTGATATTTTCAAAAGAAGAGAAGATATTCTGATTTGTTAATGAACTGCATACAGACAATACTATTTTTAATGCTAACAATGGTAGAAATTACTCTATATGGGAAAAATAAATGGTCAGGACAGAGAATTCACCTAGTTCTGATCTAGGTCATTCTACATATGTGAATTCATAAATAATATTTTCTACCATCTATCTTGCCAGAAATAAAAGGTACCAGTTATGAGTATCTGTCATATCACCCACCAACAGAACATATAATTATGTCTTTAAAGTAACTGACTAGTATTTTCAGGCTTCTCCAATAATCTGAAAGATTTTGCCAGTGGCAACTCAAAGCACAGAAACTCCTGCTATGAACTGCTATGTGGAAGATTCTCTCTGTCCAGGTTGATGAGCCAGCTTCCTTTTATTTGTAAACTAGTGTAGGTACCTAAAGCTAGCATATGTTTTACCTTACAATTCAACACAATCCCTGCCTTAAAGAATTTTACCTGCCAGGATTAAAGTAGGAATGGTGTCCCGATGCTTGTTAACATGACAGCCAAGAGCTGTTGCCCTGCACAATTCAAATCTTATTCACGTGTTTTGTTACCATATTCCTTTTGCCTGCTTATGATGAACTAGTTAAAAATGTACACATGCTGCCTCACATGATACGTACCATATCACAGCAGAAGTTAGCAAGCCAATAAGTTTTGTAACCCAGGCCTGTGATGTGCTGCAAACGTTTTGTGCCAGATACTCTGTCTTTCACTATGGCACTTCCAATGGATGCGGTAAGGACAGAGAAACCCAGCATGATACACAGTGCTACCCCACACTGACGAACATTCTCCATTCTAGGGTACAAAGCAAAATGGCACAATGAAAACACAATGGGGAAAAAAACCTCACCAAACCCATTTTCAAGGCCAACTTCCTACCAAAACAACACTAGACATTAGGACCTTTATCCTGTTTGCAAACACCATGTTTGTACATTGTCAACATCGAATTAGAGAACAGGAGCAAGATGATGTGTTAAGTTACAAAACTATACATGAGCTACAGAACACAGCATGTGTTTATAGTCTGAATAGTAAAGTGAAGGTTTTGCAAATGTTTCCGGCTTTATCGAAAATTAAATTTTAAAAACCTGACTATCATTTAAAGCAGCTAATTGGTTTGAAATCATCATGACCTGCTCACAAACACTCTGTAAAGCACAGTCAGTGTAAATTCAGTATTTTTCTCTACAAAATAATGCAACTATATCTGATATAAACAGTAGACATCATATAAACACCAGACTAGAGAAAATGCTTCACTCAGTGGAATTGAATTGCTTCTATCAAGTCATAACATCTTTTTCATGCAACATATATGCTTATTGAATCAGTAGTTTCAATTGTCTGCTTATTGCAGCTATTATATATTTTAAGAGTTTTCTCACATTTTGTCCTCATCCAGCAAGGCTCCTCCATACGGTTGGCTGTGAAGTGTGATCCCTGTGAAACAAAAAATAAATTATGAAATAGTGAATGCTACATCTGGACTTCAAGTTCTAGAGTATGCTGTTGACTCCTTATTACACAAGGCAAATGAAAAGGCTAAATACTTAATAAGCAACAGAAAGGGGTCAACCAGCAAGCTGCCAAACGAAATACTGTCTCCTGTTGAGTGATTTCCAGAGTCTGGATCCACCAACATCTAATGAATAAACATAAGTAATAGCTGCTTTTCTGCATTCTAAACTGCAGAAAAGGGTTCGACAATGTTGTATATCGCTGCAGGATCTACATCACAGAAGAGACCAAATACAAAACCTAAAGTAGACTTTGTTCGTATACCTAATCTTCGGGAGTAAGGTAGGTTATTACTGAAATTTTTATACTTGGTATTTTACCATTACTAAAAACATTTTTAGGTTGCTGATGTTTTGCAGGGAAAAACTGTTTAGCTAAATTCGCAAAAAATAGGTACACCTCAGATTGAAACTGTAGAGCTTTAAATTAAAAAGATATCCAGTTTGGGGGACCAAGAAAAATCCTGAGTAGGCAATGCATTCTTAGGGTTATTTTGGTTTTTGATACAACCAGCTTGTAACAATCTAGCAAACTGAACTTTGGAATTGGAAGGTAGTTTATGGACAAAAACTGTGGCTTTTTCCTTTTTTTCTTTTCAAGCAAAAGAAGAAAAAATGGGGGGGGGGGGGGGG
>VFFE01007197.1:863559-895902 GCA_008921705.1 Burhinus oedicnemus
TCTAAAATAAATCTTTGCTGTTATCAATTAAAAAAAAAAAAAAAAAGAAGAAGAACAAAACCAAAAAACCCTATCCTAACAGAGATTATAAGCTTCCCAGTATCTTTGGTAAAGAAATAAATTGTTAGTAGCCTTAGATGGACTCTGCAGGGTGCCCCTTAGTTGAACACACTTTGTCATATTTTGTTAGAGTCCAGCTGTATAAAGATAAAAATTATCTTCGCTCCAGTAACCACTGCAAGATGACTGAGTATATCTATACATTTATTTTTGCCCTTTTAATTTTCATTCCTCATCTTCAAGCCAAAATAATCTAAACATCACTAAGTCACTGTGGGCTAAAAAGCTGAACAACAGAAGATGATGATTAACTCGCACACAAAACTAGTACAAGGTAAAGACTTGTCAAATACAGTTAAAAGCTGTACACTGAAGCCCAATGGTAGTTAACAAATCAAAAGAAGATTCAAGCGGATAAGGTTTTGATTCATCACTAGCAGATACATGTGCTATTTGCAGAAGTCTTTCATGTCATTTGCCTAGAGGGACTGTTTAAAGTTTTCCGTTGTTTTTCTTTTACACCATTAATTTTTTAAACAATAGCTGCTATTTGTTCTGAAGCAAAAAACAGCATATCAAAGAAAACTATTTTTTCCCACTGGAACCAAGTATTAGCTGAAATTCCATTTATGTAAAGGAAAAGTAGCATGAGAGAAAAAAAGCTTCATTCCCGAAATTTTTTCTAAGCTTTTCCAATGTTTAAATAAAGGTGTGCATATCAGAAGAATGTCTTTACTTCATATATATATATATAGGATTCCTATTGAATTAGAAATTAGTAGCCAAAAATACAATTATACCAGAATTTTACTGTACAGACAAACTGAAACTAATCTGAACTTATTCTCAGATTTGGTTAGAAAAAAAATTTAAAAAAAATTTTTAAAAATCTGATTTTCAAACTTAGTCTAATTACAATGGAGGAAAGCTTTTGGAAAATGGGAATCCTGATAATTTCAGAAGCACTAAACCAAGAAGTTAACAACATGAAATGTGCTTCTTGTACTCACTTGAGCTCAGCTAAATTGGAAAAGAGCAGAAATGTGTCTTCCAGGCCTCCCCCTTTATGGCCATGAGCCAAGTTCTAGTTATAGGGGATGTTTCCATGATTGTCAAGATCTTGCCTTCATAGTCAAAAACTTGAATGCTCTAACCAAGCTGTCCTTACCCAAGCTTCAGATGACAGAAATCCTACAGTAAAATTGCTCCAGCTCAAGAGTTAGCATTTTTAGACATTGTAAATCTTAAAATACTGCCCACGATGAGGAAATGCCAAGACTTGGAGACCTATAGGTCCTACTGAGTCACATCCCTTTTCCCAGAATTGTGAGACAGGTAAACCTGTCATGTGGGCTGTGGTACAGAATTATTGCCCATAAAGTGTCCAGAACTGGGGCAGTTTACCAGGAATTCAGGAAGGTTCTCTGCTATATTCCGTGAATTAATCCAGGCTGATCTGAATAGTCTCTCATTGTTCTACTGCTATCAACTATCTGCAGTATTCAGTGAGAACATGCACTAGCAAAAACAGAGCTATGAACTCATGCTTGTGCAATTTCCTGTACAAATTCATGCTCATAAACATAGGTTTGCCCACTTGTACGTTTTGAGAACCTAGTCAACGAATTTTACAGGAGATCATCTGCACTGATGAAACTTTTCAAAAAGACCCACAGGGAATTAATGAAACTTGCAAAACATAACAAAGACAAAAATGGCATAAAATATTTTACAAACAATAACTTCTGCTCAGGAATATTTAATGTGTCTGGAAATAATCTTTCTCCTGAAATCACCATGGCCTGTCCCTACTAAGTGCACAGATCCCAAGAGGAAACTAACAAAACTTTCAGATTATTGCATTGTTATTAAGCAAAAGTCTACAGCAGTTGACTTGAGTTCCATACACAGAAATACACTGCTATAACTCTCTAATACAGAATAAACAGAGAGTGTGAAAAAGAGATAATTTCTGGGGGAAATAAAAACCCCATGATATTAAATAGCATAATGCTCCTTGCAGTCTTGTATCATATAATACTGATCAAAAAATAAATTGCACTGAATTAATGTCCTTCAATCGAAGAGTCCCAAAAAGTAATTGCTCTCCTTAAAAGTAGTAACTGTTTTCTACAGTCAATTTGCATTCAAACTGTGTAGATGAAACAAAGGATTGCATTTTTGAAAATTTACAGACACAGCTGAGATTAAATTTCCCAGGGTTGCTGAATTACAATTAACCAAAGTATGACCATGTTAAGCTAAGTTCAGTTCTATGTTAGAATTCAAAATTCTGTCAATGTGTTAAATATTATACTTTCCTTTCATTCATTATTTTAAATTTTTCAATTAGTGTGGAGCGCGAGGGTCTTCTGCATCTGCTACAATTTTTAGTGTAATGATTTCTTCCCTACCCCCATTGTCCAAAAATAGATGATAAATTTATATAAAGCCAACAAACTGGCCTGTAATTCATAGAGCAAAAAAAATTTCCCTTGAACCTAAGGAGAGAGAAATTATAAACTATCTTCCAATAGCAAAATAAGCCAACACTTTTGATATACGCTATTTGCTAGTATATGTATTTTTTTTATAAAAAACCCTTCCGTGTACTTTTATAATGTATACCTTCCTAAATTTCTCCTAACCATCTAGACCATCTTTCTTTACATATATCTCTGTCCCAATAGAGCTGTTAGCATGATATAAAATGTAATTATTGATGCTTTCCTGCCTTTATATGCCTTCTTAACTATGTAAAGCTGCTATAATGATGCTCATTAAGTTGACAACTAAACACCATCTTTGAGGACATAAAATAAAAACTATAAATGACAGATAAACCAAGAAGTTCTCAATGACAAAGCTTCTATTAAACACATGCATGTGGTGTTTATGCAAGGATTTTTTTTAAGGATTGTATTTGCAAGCCTTGTGTGAACAGCCTTCAGGGCAAATTTTACCAAATCAGTATTCACAAGGGAAAAACAAGACAGGGAATATCAACAAATATGATTTCATTCAGCTCTAACTGTGTCTGTTCCTTTTCATAAATGTCTCAATATAAAATTATTTCTCCCACATCTACAGATTGCCATTATATTGTCCTGACTTAATCGCAACCAGAATTTTCCCAATTGTCCTAAAATACCCATTGTCTATGTCCTTGGCACAGAGTCGGTCACATTATTTTTACAGTGACAATTTAGGCTTCTTTATGGGCACAGGTGAAAAGTTGTGATAGCCACCAATTCCAGTCTTTCCAAAGCCCTGCATAAGCAATTCAAGAACAGGAAAAACTGTGACCATGGAGATCCTTATACTATATCAGGGTTTTAATGCCATATTCAGAGAGTAAGTGAACATCATGATGCCAAGACTTTCTTAAACCTTTTAACTTTCTCCAATATAAAAATGAAGAGCTTGAGAAATGAGAGGCACTATTTCCCCAATTAGAGTGGAGTGAAAAGGAGGGCGTCTCAAAGAAAGAAACATGTTAATTGATATATATAAATGTGCATGTATACTTCTGAAAAGGAATTAAACCAGATGTCAATCCCAACAGAGAGCACAAACGATGTTATTTTGGTAATATATTTTCTCAGCTGGTTTTCAGCGAAATAAAAAAAAGTTGTTTTGCCTACAGTTAACTAAATTTTTTGTTGTGGTCTTTTTTTTCTCTTTTTCTTTTTTCTTTTTTTTTTTATTTTCAAGTAAAAGGCTCGGTTGCTATCTCTTGTATTGCTCAGTGAAAAACTTATCTTTACACAGCTGAGAAACAAGGGCACTTTCACCATTCCTGCAAGCCACATTAGTAAGGAAAAAAGATGAAGGAAGTAGTCAGAGCTTCACAGTTTAACTATAAATTGCATGAATGACCCAGCTGGGGGTGGGACAGGGGAAGAGAGAGAGTATTTACTTTGGAAATGCCACTAGGAGGTCCATGCTACATGTTTAATAGTAGAAGTTAAAGTATGTTAAAAAGGAATCCCTAACCTGGTGAAATAAATTCTTTATAAAATGTTATAAGCATTATGACATTTTCTAGAATAAAATACTATCCGTTTCCATTCTGGATAGGACAGCTCACAGGAAAAAGGAAAACACATCCACATTACAGACATTTGAAATGAACAGCATTTTGGTTGTAGTAGGAAAAATCCTGCGTTATTGCCATTCAGGAGCTGCACAACTGAAGACACCTTTCCCCATACCAACATCTTATTAACTGTCTGCAAACTGTCACTTCAACAGAAAGTGCTCTAGATCTTCTATTTCAAAGCTAAATCACCTGACCATCTCTCAGAAAAGAAAGTAACATGCAATTTGGCACAGTTTTAGGGACTCGGAATGTTTCCTCCCTGTAGGTTATAAAGAACACAAGGCACTGGTAGCCCAGTCCATCCTGCCTGGGTACAAATTTCCATATAATCACACATTACAAAATCTGTGGTTTTGCAGTAAAAATGAGGACAGTGATATGAACCAAGCAGTACTTTTTCAGCACAGGGTGGAGAGATCTAGAGAAAAAAAATCTCAAGGGTCTTCAAGCCTGTATACCATCAGCATATGCTAATCAGAGCTGCCCTTAGGTGTATTTTGTGGTTCTGCCCTGTATCTTGGGTGTGTCTTTTGGCACTCCTTTGTAAACTACCTCTTCTGTCACGTAGCATGCTGAGTCTTGAGTACATAAATCAATTTAGATCTGTGCTACTAAAGTTAATATCATAATTGTTACAGACTTGAACAGAAGACCAATCTATTATTCCAGATATTTTATTTCAGTTTAGAATAAAATAAAATAGTATGTATAACAAAAATGCAGGTAGCATATGTATATATGTATTTACAAGGTCTTCTTTGTGGGCATTTAAAATTTATGACAAGATTTCTGTATAAAATAAGACATTATTATTTACTGAAAATTACAACTTATATTTTATGGAGAATTTCACAGTGAGCACCCTCATTAATGATTTATATCTTACTTTCCCCCCACTAACCAGATATGGTTAAGAAGGTTCCTACTAAGTGTCATTGCACAGGTTCTTTTGAAAAGAGGTTTAAAGTTAAAATTTGCAAAGCAATCAGGAAACTATGCAGTCACTTTCCACCAAACCTCAGCTGAAAATGGGTCTCTTGATCCCTTTAGCTCTTTTGAAGAACTGAATCTGAAATAAATGAGAATGCTATATGAACGCTTACAATGAGCCCTAGCATGAAAGGTTTTTAAAAAATCAATGACTTCTATTGAAGTCCTGAGATGGGGCAGCTGCATCACACAAGGCCCTTCTATATTCATACATTTCTGTTCTTTGAATAATGATGTAAGAACTTTTTTTGACCACTGTACTTCACAGACATCATTATCGATGACTACCACTCCTTTTTTTCTTTATATAGCCTTACCCTAAAAGGTAGGTAATAGTCCTTCCCCTATATTCCAGCACAGTAAACACATTCTGACTCAAATGTATACAATTAGGTTTGAAAAATAACATAGTTTTAGTTGATCAGAATTTCTACCTTAAGCTTAAGCAAAAAATGTTGCCTTTTAGGTTTTTATTCCTCTTCATTATTCTATTTATTATTTGCTTACAATTACATTATCTAATTGTAGAAATTCAGCATTTCAGAAAAAGATTTAAAAATATACAAACATCATTCACATAAGCTTGAAGACCAGCCAGAGCTGAAGAGTTTTGATAAAACCATGGTACATCTTACCTTCTCTACTGAAGTCTTTCTCACTTTTGTTTTTATTGTTTAACATGTTCATTTTCATCATCTGTCACTGAATTTATAACCCACTACAAAACAAAATGCATTTGGTTTCCTTTCCAGTAAAACAGATGAGTTAGATTTTTTTCCACAAGAGAAACAGAGATTTACACAATTATGAAGCCAGAGGTGGCTATCCACACGGTACAGAAGACGAACTATTTTCATACAAGAAGTATTCCTGAACTGCTGTTCCAAAATAGACATCTGATCCATTAACTATGATAAACTGACTCAAATCAATCTGGCTAACTTCTGTTGCTGTATCTATTTAGATGCACCTCCAGCTGGCACACACATCTTCCACAACCATACCACTTTTACATGAAAATTACAAGAAGCAAACATTGTAACTTCCCAAGCATCCTCACGGAGAAGCTTACTGATAATCCTGGGGAGGGGTGGGGAGGGAGAGAAATCTCTCCACTTGCAAAGAAAGGATCTGAAGATCAGATTACATAATAAAAAAAAAGGAAGTATTTTTGATCACTATCATTTCCTGCTCCTTCAGGATCAGGATGATCAAGAGTCAGTAACTTGGGCCAACACAAGAAAAACAATTTTTTTTTTTTTTTGCAGTTTTTTTGAACGGATACAGATCCATTCGGATACAAAACAGCACAAGGTAGCATATGCCCTCTGTATTCTTGGGTACAACTTCTTCGTTCAAACTCTCATACGAAATCCTAAGTCTGTATTTCCTGTATCTTCTTGACTGAAAAAAAGACATTAGACAAAAGCATTCAGCCTCCTTCTCAGCTCCTTATCACTAAAACCTGTCACACACTGGGACCAGTACTACTGATCTCCTATGAAAGTTAATAGGTCTGTCCCTGCAAGCGAAGCAGGTAAAACTAGGCACTGTCTGTAATGAATCTTCCCTCCTTCAGAGAACTTGGGAGAACTCCAACGGGGTTCTTGCTCAAGAAATACCGACAGGGTATAACTGCTCAGTGAAAGGGTTCCTCAGTATTTATATGAGCATTTAAATAAGCCATTAACCTCTTCCAAGGTTGTTTCAATATCATAGTAGTTGCTACTCTGTTTACGTCCATGGTAATGCTCTGCCCTATTGAAGTAAGTCTCTTGCAGCAAAGCAAGATTTATTTTTTGTGAAGGAAGGAAAGACTGTGTCCTCACACTCCCTTTTCAAAGGTTAAATTATTTTTATGTCACTAAGAAGTAATACAGAAGCACTGGTTCTG
Source organism: Burhinus oedicnemus (assembly GCA_008921705.1). Taxonomy (NCBI): domain Eukaryota; kingdom Metazoa; phylum Chordata; class Aves; order Charadriiformes; family Burhinidae; genus Burhinus; species Burhinus oedicnemus. Next base: position 870,606 of record VFFE01007197.1, read on the forward strand.
TTGACAGGAAAAAAGTTATCCTGTGAAAAAAACCCATGGCATTAATGCAAGTCAGAATTACACAGCTACATTTCTGCAACATCCTAACAAGCTTCCTTGCAGCAACTTCCAATAATATTCTAGAACTGACCTTCCATATAAACAGAATTTGGAAGAGAAAAAAACCAGTCAAAAATAATAGATTTCAGTGTTGAAATACAGTACGTAGTCTTCTCACTGCTAATTTCCAGGACTGCATGTAACCATTTTAATAAAAGAAGCATATAAATAGTTGTTCTCCACCAGAGCAGTATCTTTAAATAAGAGACAGTTAAAAGTCAAAGTGAGCTGAGCTTAAGTGCCCTGTATAGCATTGGAAAACTGTCGAGTTTTTTTTTAAATAAAATATACATCTGTATTTGTCTCTCCACATGTATACATATATGTGTACACACACATATGCATACATACAGATCGATAGATGACTTCTCTTTCTAGGATTTCTCTGGCAGGTCTCTCTGCATTACATCTCAAGAGCATGATCAGTCCAACTTTATTGCACCTCTCCAATAGATATATACATAAATAAACTGCTTTCTGGTTCATAAATTCTACCTATGCAGGGACTTATCCAATATAATCTGCCAGAAGATGAGATAATGAGCCCATATTTGTATAGATGACAGTCCAAGACTTCAAATAATTATTAAGCAGTTTCACTTATTGTGTTTCTATGTTATGCAACAACATAAAATATAACATTTCCATAATCCTTGGGACAACTATAATTTTCTCTGACTATAATCTGAATGGTATGTCCCCAGTTCTCCATGACAGATAAAAAAGTAAGGGTACTTAAACATTTGAGTTCCAGAATAGGATATCTAATGCTACAGAAAACAGGCTAGCAACAGTACTATTCATGAAGTGCAGAGAAACTTGATTAAAAATTGATTTCTATTAAAAATTCTCATTAAAATACCTGATTTCCTTTCATTCAAACTTTCTGCAGAAATACATTACCTTTGATTTGTTCTCATAATTCATTTAGAAAAATAAAACCCCAGCCATCTTGAAAGCAAGCAATTATTCTTTTTTCATTGGCATTCTGGAAACTTTTCTTAATTAATTTCTATTCTCAGATACTCAGGATTCCTTCCCCCTTTTCACTGATTTTCATCTTCTTTCTTCCTTCTTCATTATAAACACACTGAAAATCATTTTACCATTAAAGACAACCATCCTACCTTTTCAAAAACTCATAAAAATTGGACATGAGCTATTTTTAAATTTCTCTAAACCAAACTAATTCCTCTTTAACAGAACCTTAAAAATTAAAGGAACTGGAATGAACAGAAGTGAGCCTGAACTATCAAGGCCAGATGTCAAACTAGATTTCAACATCCTAAAAGTTCACCTGTGTCAACAGCTGATTTTCTGGCTGCAGTCATTTTATAAAAAGTCGGTTTGAAAAATTGCTATTTTAACTAGTTCTCATACAGTTCAGGAATATCTGAATCAGAGAATTCAGATGTCAAATACACTAATCTCTCTTTTGTTATGTACAATAGTAAGATATACCAGCCTCTCCTATTCCTTGAGTAACAGGACATGATGGAACATCATGTTACAGTGTGAATTTACAGGATACTCTGGGTTTACTGTGCATATTTACACAAGGAGATAAAGTAAAGTGACAGAGAAGTTACAAATTCATACAAATTAATAATGCCAATTCATGCATTAATCACCCCATTTAAGCAAGCCCTAGCAGTGGTTTCACAAGGACTAACATCCCAAGTGTAGCAAAGCAATTTACACCTATCTCACAGGAACGTTCTTTGTAAGAAACTCATATGGCATCATGAGCTGTAAATTCAAATTTTATGTTATTGTGTACTACATTCTTCACGCTATGAAAAAATAAAAATTTCATACTTGAAATTATTTTAGTTTATTTAAAAACTACTTTTCAAAAGATATGAAAAAAGGTTTAAAGAAGGACTATTACCATACTGTCTCCAATCCACATTAGGAGGCAAGTTTAGCCACAGAATGAAGTTATTGAGTTCATTTAAGTAGGATGGCAGTGAGTGGAAACCTTTTTGGTTGTACCACACCTGGAAGAGAGAATGGAAATTGTGAATTAAAAATTAGTTGAATCTGAACGTTGATCTGAAAGCTCCCATACCTTTAACAATTGCATAAAGATATCTAATTTTTCTGTTATGACACTTATTTATAGAAGAAAGTGAACTTCGCAGAACAGAATCAGTCAATTTGTACAGGTCTTTCAACAGAGTGCTGCAGTTTGTTTTCTGCTGTTGGAGCTGTACACCTATGTTAATTACTAAATTGAGATTCTCTGATTTAAAGGAACACTGTGTCCCTTCCTTTACACACATCTGGTCGAACAAATAGCGGAAAAAACATGCAAAAATAACATCTGCCAATTTGACTGAAAATACAAAAAGATGAGTAAAACTAGTGTTACAAGTGGAGAACGTTATTGGAATTCCAAAAAGAATTATCTCACTAATATCTGCAAGTTACACACAGCATAAAATGTCTAGGAACAGAATATTCTAGAAAGCAGGGAAAGAAAAAATCAAGGAGGCACTGTTTACAAGGTGAGTATGAAACTATTCCATAAAAGACAAAGCTGTGTCTCCACCTTCAACTAGCTATTATCAGTTTTTGTTAAGTATGGAGGAAATTAATATGGACAAACTTTAAGGCAGACAAGGCAAACCAGTCTCTCTGAGGATCACAGGGGAGCAATTCTGCTGTAACATATACTTTACCCTCAAATCATGCAGAATCACCCTGATTTGGCAAATATACTCAAAAGTCACACTTCCATGTGCTAGAATCATTGCTGAGAGCCTGATATGTCCCAAACAGAATATACTGAGGTTTGAGTTTTGTTTTGTCTTTGGAAATCGATTCCATTTCTCTGCCTCATTACTGTTAATCATAGTGCCTTTGAACCTGCATTATCCATACTGAAAACTAGGTCAAATTATTATGTATGTTTGTTTTCAGTTTTAGTGACATGTTTCACATCATCTTTGATTACTATCTATTCCTCACTCCACAGCAACTTTTCATCTCCCCATTTTGTTTATACAGTTGAAAAACTCTTAACCTTTCCCTATTTTATATCAGCTGTTCGCTAATCTGCGTTTTGTACATCTCAGGTTGATGTTGGACAATTCTCACTTTGAGTCTGGATTCTGAATCATACTGCAAAGTGCACAGTTTTTAATACAGGTCTTTCTTGCCTTAAAACCCTTCGTCTTGGATTTCAGTTTTCTTAGATCCTTTCTAAAATTACCATCTATACAGTTACATCTTGGAAACATGCCTAAAGATTCTTTTCTCATCCCTGTGATGCTGTTCTGCTCTAGTGCTCCTCCACGTATATGTGCCTCTTCTTGATACTGTTGTAAACTTCCAGATTTATTTTTTTTTTTATTTACTTGAAGATAATTCTGTTTTTTCTTTCTTGTAGTATCCAGCTACAATACTTACTTGGGCACTAGTTCCAAACTTTGACTGGTTTTCCTGCCATGTTCTTCTCTATGTTTCCCGGTGCAGATTGTCTAATCTTCAGTTCTATTTCCCTCCCTTAATAATTATTTTCTTCTGATTTATTTTCCTGACTACCTACTTGTTTGGATCTCCACATTGTACTCTGTTGTGAGGCAAGGTTTACAACACTCTAACTGTCTGTTTAATTTCCTCCCATCTATCCTATATTATGCTTTCAAACACCATTCTGTGCTCCACTGTCTTTTTTCCTATGCTTCTCACCCTTGAATCTTCTTTGCCATAAGCTCTGTTAGTCATTATTTTAAAAACGAGCAGCTTTGGTCTACCACTGCTCTTGCTTGCATTAGCTTTCACATTTTCTACTCTTTATGTTGTCTTCACAACTGTGTGAAATCTCAACAGCATCTTATATCCCCACATTTAAAGAAAGGAGAAAAGAACAAATCCCAAACTCTTTCCCCCTTTGCAAACTCATATGCAACTCCTTTGTTCTCCTTCAGTTCAGTTCCCACAAATTACTACACAAACTAGATCTCCCATTCATTAATTAACAAGAGAGTTCTTTAAAGAAATGAAGTGAAATAGAGCCTAAGTGTCCTGAGGAAACTGCACACCTTTGCACCACTGGATGTCCTGTGCAAACGGCAACCAGAGCAAACGAACATAAACAAGTGATCAATGGGTAGCCAGTCTTTTTCACACCCTCACACACCCATTTCTTATTCTATGTTTTTAAAAATCATTTGTGTCCAATATAAAGTTATACATACAAAATGAAACTCCACTGCAATTGTGTTCTTTGTATTGAAAAAAAAGACAATTAAGAAAACAATAGAGCAAAACTCTGATGACACATTCTCATTTAACTGAAGCAGGGGAAAGGTCTCAAGTGTTCACAGAACACCTTAGAAATATAATAATGTGAGTAATATTCAAATGAAAATACAAAAAACACAATAGAACATTGCATGTAACAATACATTTCAATATCCCACACATTAATTAGAATTCTTCCTTCAAGCTACATCATGTAACTGAATCAAACCACCAGGAATTAACTAAATTGAAGCTGGATATTTAATTATTTATAATCTGGCAAAAGAGACACTTGAGGTTGTTCGTATCATCAGAAGATACATATAAGCTCTTTTTTCTAAAGTCATGTGGCTTATTCTAAATTGATTGCAAAGTTAAAATATAAAAAAGGAAAAATATTAGTTCCAGCTTTCATATTTCTTGTGTGCCACACAGGTAAGTATTTACAGAGGGCAGAAAAGAGATGAGCAATGGAAAAAATATATAGATTAAGATGCTTAATTTTCATTTTCATTATTTTATCTTCTATCCATGGTTGATAAAATTCCTTCCCAAAGAAAACACAGCCCCTCAGTACATTAGATACAAGTTTTGTAAAGATGCGTTCTCCATTATTCCATACCATTCTTACCTGTCATTAATATTCCAGAATAATGCCAAACTGACATTTCCACCAACACATCAAGAAAAAAGGATGAGGAGGGGCAGAGAAATCCCTAAGCATTGCTGGACCAGAATCGTGATGGGGAGGCAAAGAGAAGGGCTATAAGATGGGAGAGATGTAACTTCCACTGGGCACTTACACTATTACTGTACAGTGAAGCCTCAAATGCCAACCTTTGAGACTGGAAAAATGCACACTTCAGAATTCCACTAGACAGTGCAAATCGCCTTTCAGGACTATTTAAAATTACCACATGTTCTTCCTACATTTAATTATGTTATAAACAACAGCAACTATGAAATCATTGTAGAACGATTTTTTCCCACATTATTAAAGGAAACCAAAGAATATACAGTCATGAAAACACAAAAAATTTGAGGAGGAGTTGTGCTTTTGCCACAAAGCAGTGATCATCAATGAATGTCAATAATCAGTGGTTTTAATCAGCCATGTTTATCATGTGGTAGATATATTCTCTCATGTATGTATACATACACATTGTCTGTGTGCATGCATATAACATTTATGCAGTATATACAGTATGGTATGATTACGTAAAGTAAAGTAGGTATTAAATAGGCATTTTTAATTTGAATTGGAAAAATTGTTGGTTGAATTGGAGGAGAATAACCTATAAAGATTCAGAAATTTTCTAAAATGAAATTAATCATACAGTAAGTCTCTTCAAATGCAAATTTCTCATTTTCTTTCATACAAGGCTATGTAAATGGTACATTCACTGTCTCATGAACAAGCCTGAAAGGTCAAAGTAAGAGTCTGGTCATTAATTACTGAAAGGTTAATGCAATAATTTGACATTGCATCAGTTGAAAACCACTTCCAGGAGGTATTTTAGATAACACAGTGCCCTTTATAAATCTACTCCACTATTTTCTTTTGGTCTGAAATATGAAGCTTACTCACTAACAGTATAAGTATAATTTATCCCTGTGCTGATGGCAGGTGGAGCTCTATGCCAAAGACATTTGAAAAAAACAAAGGACCCTGACAAAAACCACAGTGCAGGCATGTCAAAACAAGAGTCTAAAATGATTAAAGATACATAGGACAATAAAAGCAGTCAGAAAAACACATCTTATTGCAATCCTCTAGAACTTCAGGTTCCTAATGAAGGATTGACGGAACTGGAGTTCAAAGCTATAAGAAATCTGGGGGTAGAAGGGAAATCACAAATGACCAAAATGGAAATATATATAAGGTAAGGTGTGCATATGGGATAGAGAGATTTTTAACAAAACTCCATGTAAAAGGCATTGCAAACAGGCAATGATTTTGCAAAACTAAACGTGAAATTATATTGGATTGGAGAATATCTGTATGTTGTTTTAAAACATGGGGTTTTTAACACTTTGTCTCAAAATGGGTTTTGGGATAGACCTTATTTACACTGTTCCTTCTCTTCTTTTATGAGAGCAAAGAAAATCTGATTTCTATACCCCCATAAAAAAATATAAAGGCAGAAGCATCTTTATTTCATGTTCTAATCTGGAATCTGGAGAGTCCACAGCTTCCTCTTAACAAATTTGTTTTGCCTTAAATACAAAAATAGAGACCACTCACTGGTAATCTTCGATACTCCTCCAAGACTGCTGTTCCACTAATCATTACTGGTCTACACTTGAATAGATCTCAAAAGAACCTTTCAAATCATTCCCAAGGAAAATAAAATCCCTTGCACCGATCATTGCCTGTTAGCCTTTAGGTCCCATCCCAAGTTTTCACAGTATGGAGATAATGTATCTTTCCAGTGCATATTAAAAGGCCTCAAGGAAAAGCTCTTTATTTCAATTGTGCTTAGAATAACCCTTCTTCTCCTGACTTCAGCGATAGCTCCAGACAGAAAACACTGGCTCTGTGTACCATTGTCAGACAGTACGGTCTACGGTCAAGAAGAGATTCAGATTTCACACTCTGAATAATTTCAGCAAGGCATACTTCTGTTTCACAAGGATAAAAATACTCATATTTGAAAAGGGGATTAAAACCACAGGGTAACATATTTGTTATGCAGAAGTAGCTACTCCTAGAAGATAATTTTTTTTTTTTTTTGGGGGGGGGGGCGGGGTAAGGGGAGAGAAATCTAGTAAAGAAAAGTATTCTGTGCAGAAATGAAAAAAGCACCAATAACAACTCATTTTTTGAGTCGTTCAATAAAATTTTGTCAATTCTCACATTGACTTTTTGTAGAAAACAAATAAAATAAAGTAATATCTGGGCTGACTACCTAAAAAAAGTTTTAAAGGTGAGCTCAGTTAGACTCTGAAATACATTCACAGGAAAAAACAACAAAAGCTGTATCATTTGACTCATTTAATACTGCTCCTCAGAACACAGGAGAATACTTCAAGAATTGTGAACAAAGAAGTGGACTGTAATAGATGGAGGGGTTTTCTCCCCGTTTCTAAATACAAAGATTATATGTAATGATTTATTATTTGCTAAGTGCTGTGAAGTCTGGAGCCTGGATAAGTAAGCAACACATACATACAAACGCACACACATACATGCAACCCTTACCTTAACCAAAGGCTTAGATTTGGTGTTATTCCATTTTTTATCTTGAAGTTCAAATGCTTTCCTCCCTCCAAAAGACCAACCACCATATCTGGTAATAAAAAATAAAGTAATAACACATTACCTGCTTAACTTAGCATTCTTTTCTTGCAATGATAAAGTGGTAATATCTACATCAATTCTTTATTTTTCAACTGAAAGTAAAACTTCACCCCTCACAAATCCCTTCTCTATTAAAAAGGAGGAGCTCAATATACTCTTGAATCAGGTGAACATTATTGCTCTTTTCCTGCAAAGGAATTCCCTCAGATAAGAATTTTTACTTTTTGAAAGCTGAAATCCCTGAGCAGCAAGAGGTTTTGTGAGTAAGTGAGGTATTACTGACTTTCAGAAACATCTTAAACAGCTTGATTTCTTCCTGCTCCATTCATATTCTAGCTCAAAGCTTTCATCCTAAGACGTTTACCTCTATTTTTATCAAATCAGATACTTTTTTTTTAAATGCATAAGTGGCTAACAACACTTTCTTCTCCTTGATAAAATCATACTTTGTCTAGTATTTGCCTTACGTGAAAGGCAGTGGTTGAGCTGTAAAGACACTTGAGTAAACCTCAAAATACAGCAGATTATAACCTCGTGGCTGCTATCACAGAATATGAAGTCTTGCCAGGAGGTTACCAGCCCTTTTAGTTAAAATAAAAGATTAATTGGAGTATATCTACCTTTATTTGATTGAGTCTCTGAGGAACGGAAACTATACTGTTCATCTGATTTGCATATGCGTATACATTTTCTTTCTCTGAGATGCTGAAATAACTTACTGTGTGTCAAGAAGAGCCAGAGTATGCCTAGAGGCAATTATGCAACTGCTGGAGGAAGCTCTGAGAAGTGACCATGGAGGGGGTCCCGTGTTACCTTAGCTTGACTCCCTGCCTTGATAACAACCAACAGATAAAGGCAGGTACCCCCTGTATTCTCAGTGACATAGGTCTATGCTTTGGGTCAGGAAGGACTGTGGGTTTTATACACAAAGAATAAACAAAGGTTAAATATTTAAAGGTTACCTTACTTTGTTGGAAGGCCTTACTAAATATTCTTCCACAAGGAACCCTGAAAGATTATACAAAATATGTCCTTTCTTATTCTTCACATAGGGAGCAGAGGTATTGAAACTTGGACACATCTGAAAAATAGTATATATAAAATAAGTAAAGCACTCTTAAAAATCAGTGACACTACATTTATCCATATTTTTGAATTTTTACATAGATTTTACAGCATTGCTTTTCAACTGTATTTGCCTTCCTCAGCTTTGATTATTTTTCAATAACTTATGTATGGTTTTGTGTTTATAGGGCATCTCAAATAATTGTGTCACCTACATATTAGAACCACATTTGATTTCTCTTGCAACCCTGTCAGTCAGTTTTGTTTTGAAAGCATCAAAACTTGTATGGAAGTTTAGAAAGGTTTACAACAATGAAAAAGGCAAGACCGCTATTCATTTGTTGTGCCTGAAAAGAAACACAAAAAAGGCAGCAGATGAACACAAGATGAAACCAAAACTCTAATTAATGCAATACACCTCTAAAAAATTCATTGATGGACTGCAGAGAAGAATAAAGGAAGACGTTTTATGATGATTCAGTGGAATATTCTCACAACCAAAGAAAAGGAAACAGAGATTATGATCAGATATCTCAGAAGTCTTATAAAGCATATTATGTATATCAACTGAAAAATTTTAATGCTTATTTGACATCTCAACCCTACACAAATTGAAATTCACTCTCAGAGATTCTGGTTTTCCATAACTCACAGATACAAATTCTGCCTCCACTGTTAAGTGACTTCTCTCCTTTGAGCTTTCATGGTTAATGGGCCTCTCCCTGTGTGAGTTCCTATTCCCATTTTATTTAAGCTTCTTGTATTTTAAGCATATATCTCACTAGTATTAGAGGCAAATTCGTTCATTGCCCAGCAACATAAAAAATAAGTTTCCTCCTTCCACTTTTCCCAAAACTGTATTGCTATATTTCAGATACAACTCTTACTCTAAATATTTATATCTTTATGAAGGACAGAGCTTATTTGATAGAATGGTCCCATCCAGGGAAATATATTTGTCACTTCAGACACAGTTTCATGTTCTTGACTATTACCCAACCTCAGAGCAAGTCAGCAGGAAAACTTACTAGTCAAGGTCAGAAATTCATTATCTTTTTCAAAATCCTTTCTTTCCTCTAAGGCTTTTTTATTTTCAAATACACAATCCAAATCAAAACCAAACTCTAACAATTAAATCTCATTCGCGTGTAGATTCTCTGGTAGCTTCTGTCAGCTAGCATCACCTGCCCTTCCCTTTTGAAAGTAGGTAGTCTTCCAGATATTATGGAAGTGTTATGTTCTAACCTTCTTTTACATGAGTCTTTTTGTAAGCACAGTCCTATAACATATTTAAAGCAAAGTTGCGTTTGTTGAGAATAGTTCAGCCATCTCTGATTCCAGTTATTTCAGATCAATCTATAGCCATTTCTAGTGCATATACACACACACATATATATACATCAAAATTGTGCAAGCCCTTTCCCTGAACACTTCAGAATCCATAGCTCAAACATTAGATGAAATAGAAGGAAATCTCCAATCATAACAAAGCCAGTGCTCTGAAGGTTTATTTTCTCATCCCTTTCCCTAGCCCTTCAAAAAGAAGGGTCAAGATATTAGATGTAATATACACACACGTAATTTTTATGTACGTACATAAATATAAAATGACATACCTCTTGTTTGGTCACACATCCACATGAAACTTGGGGTGACGTAGATTGCATCTGCCAACATGAATCATTTTTTCTAATAGAAATAAACATAAAAATAGGAACAACCATTAAATGAAAGGAATATATTACTTAACAGAAAAAGTCCACAAAGTAATGAGCAGATCTGGCATCTTGAACACCTTCTTAGCATTTTATCACAGCGGCAGCTGTGTTTAAAGCTATATCAATTTTACTCATTTGTATCAAAGCAGATTCACTAAAAATATTTATATAAGTAAAGCAGCAAATAAACTGCATGCCTTGCGCTTGCAGCAGTAAGATAACTAAAGCATGTCACAACTCTGCATTCCTAAATTTGGAAATCTGGAATGCTTCCTAACAAATATTGTAATTATTGTCTAAAATTCATTCATATGGTCACCAGACTTGATCAAAATCCTCCTGAAATTAATCGGAAAACTGTCACTGACTTTTAAGGGATTTGGATCAGACCTTTAAAAATGAAGCCTACTTATGTACTTCACCTGGATGCCAGCTCCTTCATCAGAACAGATTTGTCATTAATCTCATGCGGCAAGAAAAACTTAAGATAGTCTACATTACAAGGAAAAAAAATATTGAATTTACAATATTTACAATTAAGGAAATCGTTTCATTGTTTACAGTTACCCTTGTTTCGAATGCATGCATGTGTGGTCCCAATCAGAGAAATATCTCAGTAGAATCTGAGAAAGGTTTCCTAGGTTATCATCGTCAGTGCTGTTCAAAGTGGGACAGGGGAAGGGGCCAGGGGGAGGGGTGGGGGCAAAGGGAAAAAAAAAAGAAAAAGAAACACAAACATGTTAATATGTCTAGTTCTATAAATTTTCAGGCTCAAGATCCTACATGTTTGCCAAGATATTAAAGAACTATAAAATCCATGCATAGGAAACATACCAAAACAGCAAAATTATCTGATTTCAAAAACTACATGTGAACATGTAAATAAAATTCAATAAAATTATGGCTAAACAAATCTCAACATCTCCCCATGGCCATCTTTCTCTTTATAAACATAAATTCCTAACAGTTAGCATGGTTTAAGTGTTTTTATGTTTCATTTATAAATTCAAACAGCATCAAGTTATGTTTATGAAGATATCTAGATAGTTGTCCAGTAGAGAAAGTGATCTGTATGTGCTATGCACTCAATACAGAACAGTTCAGAGCTTAGCTATAGATACTGTATATTATAAATAAATAAATAAATACATACATACATAAATAAATAAAGAAATAAATCTAGTTGCTTTCAAAAATGAGCATATAGAAACTAGAGGCTGAGTAAGAAGGGCACCAGGCTTTGTTAATACTGTGTGACACTTTCAAACCTGAGAATTATTTTGAGAAAATGGTTTCAGACCTAAGCAATTAGTTAAAATGAAGCATGCAAAAGCTTGTTTAAATACACTATTGTGTTTACATATAAATGGCCATGAATGGTATTGAAACAGATTAGCCAGTTCAAACTGCTCCAAAGTCTTTGCCCTTTCCTCCAGAAAATCCTTTTTACAATGCTTTTCTAATTTTATCTCTCCCTCATAACAATATATACAAATCTAAACATCTGAAAAATAAACAGCTATTTTTAAAAGTAATCTATTATTCTTTCTAGAATGCAGATAGTCTTTAAAATATGAGAACTCAAGGGTAAAGGTCCCAGAACCCTGGATATTGATGATGATGGATGAGCCCTTGACCTACCTAAAGAAGGATTCTGCATTGTCATAAAGTCTTGGTGTCAGCTTGAGGGAAGGATACTCAATAGCCAGTGGCTTCACACTAAACAAGGCCATTGCCAGTGCAACAAAGAGGACAGGCAGCAGCACATTTGACAGACTTCCTCGCCAGTCTCGCCTAGTGTGGTGAAACCTCTTCATCAGAAGAGCAACAATCTGTGCGAGAATGAGACGGGGTCCACGCACACTTGAGGACCCTGTAAGTGAGATATCTGAGTGAGACAAAAAAAGCCCTTTTGACAACAAGGAAAATAAAATTAAATCTTCATGTGCTACATTTTCAAATATAGAACATAACAGTCTTTTGGACAGAAAAAAACAAAATTACAATGTTCTCCTGGAAGGAATAGTATAATGCCCCCAGTATAAATAATTAACTCTTCCTATAAGGTAAAACAGACATTCAGCTAACACATTATCTCTATAGCTCCCCGTACACAGCTAAAGGAGTACTGAATACCTGTTTTCCCATGGTCCTTGCACTGGTACAACCGTTCGTTGTGCATTGCCACCTTTGCTCCAAGACAAATGACTATGACAAACGACTATGACAAACATGGCCTGCATTAGGATCAGGGTCTTGATCCACCTTGACTGAAATGAGTGGCAACTTTTCCACAGGAATTTCAATGGGACATCTTCAGACTATATAGTCATAGAATAATAGAATCATCTAGGTTGGAAGAGACCTTTAAGATCATCGAGTCCAACCATAAACCTAACACTGCCAAAACCATCACTAAACTATGTCCCTCAGCACCACGTCCGCCCGTCTTTTACATACCTCCAGGGATGATGCCTCCACCACTTCCCTGGGCAGCCTGTTCCAATGTTTGATAACCCTTTTGGTGAAGAAATTTTTCCTAATATCCAATCTAAACCTCCCCTGGCCCAACTGGAGGCCATTTCCTCTTGTCCTATCTCTTGTTACTTGGGAGAAGAGACTGACCCCCACCTTGCTACAACCTCCTTTCAGGTAGCTGTAGAGAGCAATAAGGTCTCCCCTCAGCCTCCTTTTCTCCAGGCTAAACAACCCCAGTTCCCTCAGCTGCTCCTCACAAGACTTGTTCTCTAGACCCCTCACCAGCTTCGTTGCCCTTCTCTGGACGCAGTCCAGAACCTCAATGTCTTTCTTGTAGTGAGGGACCCAAAACTGAACACAGTATTCAAGGTGGGGCCTCACCAGGGCCAAGTACAGGGGGATGATCACTTCCCTCATCCTGCTGGCCACACTATTCCTGATACAGGCCAGGATGCTATTGGCCTTCTTGGCCACCTGGGCACACTGCTGGCTCATATTCAGCTGGCTGTCAACCAATACCCTCAGGTCCTTTTCTGCCAGGCAGCTTTCCGGCCACTCTTCCCCAAGCCTGTAGCACTGCATGGGGTTGTTGTGACCCAAGTGCAGGACCCAGCTCTTGGCCTTGTTGAACTTCATACCATTGACCTCAGCCCATTGATCCAGCCTGTCCAGATCCCTCTGTAGGGCCATCCTACCCTCAAGCAGGTCGACACTCCCACCCAACTTGGTGTCATCTGCAAACTTACTGAGGGTGCATTCGATCCCCTCGTCCAGGCTGTTGATAAAGATATTAAACAGAACCGGCCCCAATACCAAGCCCTGGGGAACACTACTTGTGACCAGCCACCAACTGGATTTTGCTCCATTCACCACGACTCTTTGGGCCCAGCTTCCAGTCAGTTTTTGACCCAGTGAAGAGTATACCCATCCAAGCCATAAGCAGCTAGTTTCTCCAGGAGAATGCTGTGGGAAACAGTGTCAAAGGCTTTACTAAAGTCCAGGTAGGCAACATGCAGAGCCTTTCCCTCATCCACCAAGCGGGTCACCTTGTCATAGAAGGAGGTCAGGCTAGTCAAGCAGAGCATCATAGATGCTAGAGAGGTGGATTTTCATGAAAGCATTCCCTCCATTTCTTTGCTCATATGAGATTGATAAAATTTTCTAATGTGTAAGTCAATGCAGTTTTCATAATTCTAGCTCATGGGCTGTCCCTCCCATTCCCATGGGAGGGCGTCCACAGCTTATTAACATCTCACCAATCAGACACTTTCCTGGTAGACTCTCCCTTGATTTCATTGTATTGTTCTTTGTTAGACACTTGTGAATCACATCAAACGCTTTGCCTCCATTTTAGACCCTAATGCCTTCTAGGTACGTGGAGGTTATTACCAGTTTCTCTTGTGGCTTTGCCAGACTGAACGTACTGCAGCCTCTTTTCTTCCTTATAGCATAGCAGTGTCTGGTAGATTTACTACCACAGGTATTTGCACTGTAGCAAGACTGAATAGCCTGTTTATTGTAGTGCTCAAAGATGTACTATGTTTTATGATCACTTGTGATTTGTCTCTTACTATATTCCCCTCTATATATTGAGACCACTCTAAGCAACATTTCCTAAATAAAAATAATTGTCCCTTTTGTCCAATATCCACACCCTTACTCAATATTTCTAATGCTGGCCAGCCAAGATACATCACAAGAAGATGCAATAAACCATTATATTAAAAGTATGTGTTTGCCTCGGGCACTTCTTCTTTTTAAAATTATTTGTCTTTTCGTGAAAAAGCATGTTTATTATTTAAAATTCTTATTGAGAAAGGTGTCAAATGTCTTTCTGAATCATCTTAAATTTCAGTCTTTGTGACCTTGAATTCTGTCATTCCTTTGTGTTTCAGGTAAAAACCAAAGATCTTGTTTATCTGTTTTAAATTTATTCTATTTGATTTTACAGGATATGCTCTTAAATCTTGCTTTAGGAGACAGGTTATAGAAGTTTCCAATCTATCTTGTGCATAAATAATCTCGAGTTTTCAGTCTCTTCTTATAAAAATCTTTATAGTCCTAATCACCCTCACCACCTGCCGCAAGTCCCCTTATATTACCACTGTATCAGTCTCAAGTTATACTGTATTCAACATGACTGTCTATTAGATGTGGAAACACTACTGATTTATACAATAGCATTATGCATTCTTGTACTGATCTGCTTGTGCTCTTCCTGCATCATACCATTTTGTCTGACTACAACCACATTGTGAAAAGTAGCCTGCATTGGGCTTTCCGTAATTGACTCAATATGGCTTTCAAGATTCCCAAGGTATTAAATCACTCAAAAAAAAAAAAAAGCTAAATACTATTCATGTGTACACTCACCATTTAACCCTTTATGTTTCTTAATCCTACATGCATAGTCTAATTTAATTTTCTTTTAGCTAGAACCCACAAAATGAATTTTTGCTTCATAAAGCTTTTCAGTAATTCATCACCTACATTTGGTATGTATGTCAGGAAGGATAAAAGCAGCACAAATGTATGGGAAAACAGTTTCTGATTACCACTGATAATCATAAAGGCTAGAAGACAAGACCAGCTGACCTCTCTGTTATGAAGTCAATTCTTATGCAGAAAGCTTATGGAAATATTCTCATTAATAATTTAGATCATAAAATTAAAAATCTGACCTAACTGTTAGAAGCTGTCTTGCTTGAATTACGATTGCAATTATCTGGAAGAAGTGCAATTATGTTCACAATTAAGTTGTACTTTCCAATTCATCCAGACTCTCCTTTGTATTATGGAAAAGATTTTTGCCACTTTCCAATTCATATAGTAAATATCAGGTACAGGGAAACACAGCATAAGTTCTAAAATTTGGTAACCAAGCTTTTGAAAATCCTTACCTATAGTCTGCTCTAGAATTAGGAGTAGAACCAAATATTGTAAGAGCCTCTAACTGGATATTAGATGCTCTTTTTCTCCCCTTTTTTGCACTTCTAGAAAAGGACATAATTATAACTTTTTTCATGGCACAAAAGAATAAGGAAAAATGGGCTATGTAATGGCTATGTTAACAGCCAGGAGAAGACATTGTCAATTCTGCTGCTGTCATTTTGGCATTTAGAGGAGTCATTTAGAGGAGGTCCAGATTTTGGGAAGATAATCCTGGAACTGAAATACCCTCCCAAAACAGTTGAGCTAGCTCATATGAAACTGGTTGCATTTGGAAGCAGGATATATTCATTAGCTTATCAGAAGTTCTGTGCCAACAAGTACTTCTAGGCTGAGCTAGTGGTCTGACTTTGTTCTGCATTTCACCAGATGCCATATTGGCATACAGTCACTGCTAGTCCACCAATCTGTGCACGGCATTCCACTAGAAGGTTTAAAAATGTCCTTCTTATATATTTGTTTACTTATTATAAAAATAAATGTAATATTGATTTTGTTTCCAGGAGGATTTTGAGGACTGATTTTCATGTAAGGCATTTGAATAAAAGGCACTTTGACGGTGTGAGGTATAAAGGGAATGCCTCTAGTCTGTGTTTCATACTATGATCAATTCTTGCTTGAATGCAATAGGGTCATGAGCTGTCTCCAAACAGAGCAGGTCAGAAAAATCTATATTTTGAGGGGAATTTCACAAGAGGAATTCCCTTCTGGCATTTTTAGGTATAAATCCTCCCATTTCCCCCCAGAGTATTTTTCATTTTAAGCATTGTGAATATTTCTTCTAAAAATTTGATTTAAATTGTTTCCATCTTAAGAATTTCCTATCCAGAAAAGCAATGCTTCAGCAAAACTAACAGTTCCTCCTCCCTTCCCCATGCATAGTGTTTAATCCAACTAAGTATGGGGGTTTTTTAATTAAAAATTCAGCTTTATATTCTGGGTCCCAGATTCCAGAATGGGATTCTGCATTTGCCTGAAGATCTTTGATACAGAATAATAGAGATCTAGGTAACTGTAGAGTTCATCAGTAAAATTAACATATTTTAAAGTCAAAGCATTTGTGTCTGTCGCTCCACAACCTTGTGGAGAATCCCCTTCACAAACCAGATCTCCCAAGCCCTTTTCCTCAAGCCAGACAGTTGACTGATCAGAGGATTTCCTTTATCTAAGACATTCTTAATGTTCAAGATTCGACGTGTTCAATATTTTAGCACTGAAAGGACAGCAAGAAGTATGTAGCTGATTCCTATTGAAAAATCAAGAAAGAACCAACATAACCATAAAAATGTGCTAAACTCTCTCACCAAATAAAATCAACACCCAAACACCAGAACCCAAAAAAATGTTCCTAGAAAACCTACCAGCAAACTTGTAAAGTAGCCTCTTTAAGCTCCTTATTTTTGCATTTCCCAGGGAAATGGGTATGAACAAAAGGTCATTTGTAGGCAAGAAGCTTAGGAAAAGAATGGGGCAGACTTCATTCAAACTACCAACTCTCTATTTAGAAGAAATAAATTTGAAAGTCAGGCCTAAACACAGCAGCTATGATCTATCCACAGCAATGTGTAAGAGGCTGAAGAACTGGTAGACCACCGTTGGACCTAAATCTCTTAGAGGCTGGAAGCCTTTACAGTGCCCTTGCTCAACTGATTGAGGAGAAGATATATCTGACCTTCACCGGCTAAACAGAAGATACAGCCATGTAAAGTGCTTTTGTGCAGAAGGAAAAGTGTAAAACATGCAGGAGTTAGAGGACAACAAGCGTTCACCCATAAAATAATTTTCTTTACTGTTTCTTCCTGCATTGTTATCAAATCAGTGAAAGAGGTGCATCCAAGCAACAAGGTTTGATCCTGGACATCACTGTTTGCATCCAGGATTTAAACTTAGTTTTGTTGCAGGTGGTAAACACATTGTACAGACTCACATAAGGCATATAATTAAAAGGCAATGGAAAATACATTGCTAGCATCCACCACAGAAAAGGAAAAAACAAGACAGAGTTAGAGCAGGGTTTTGTTCCCTTCCTTCTCTTTCTTTTATTTTAGTTTTTCACAAAGCACTATGGCATAATCTGAAAAATCTATAGTGCAACACACAAAACTTGTCAATTTGTTAACAAATAAATGAGCTGCAGTCTTTTTTATTTTTTTGGGGGGGAGAGGAGGAACAGGTAAAATGAGGAATTTTCCAGTCATAGTTTCACATAAAATATGACTGATACAGACATTTTAAGCACCAATCTAAAATACTCCACTCCTCTTGCACACTGATGCACTTTAACCCTACCTTCCATGGGACAGCTTTGGCATCGCTAACTAGCAAACTGAGAAATAATTAAAACCAGGACTAATTTTTGGGTACTGAATAACCCAACTGAACAGAATACATTATAGTTTCTAAACTAACAAACTGAATAGAATACATTATCTAGATTCTCAACAGCTCATTAAATGGATCTATTGCCTTTGCTGACATAGGCCAAGGAGTTAGAGGTGAAAATGTGGAATCACAGCTTCAACACTGCAGACATCTCTGCAGCAAATGACTACCCAAAAAGATTGATTCCTGCCCCTAACCTGTTCAACTTTTGTATGGATTACTAAACTGAGTCCATCTGAATCTACCTTTTCCTACAGCAGTCCAGTATCAAAGTATGCTGCTGCGAAGATCTATAAAATAGTCAAACAGGAGATTTTTAGTGTAAGAAAGAATCCAACTCAAGACGTTTACTCATTCTTTCCAGACATACCATAGCCTCATCTACATTACAAATATCATCCTTTAATTTCAAGAACCTGCATTTTTCCAAAGTTAGAACATACTATTACATGTATTATACAGACAAATAGGTGAGCACCACTGAATGCAAGCCAAATATTTCTTAGCAATTATACAAATTAGATAAAAACTAAAAAATTAGATCCCCATTTTCCCTTCCTTTACATCTTCACAGATATCCACAACTATCTATAGTAGACATTATAATTCTATCATATGAAGTATTAATTTAAGCATCAGTAATGCCCACACAAGATAGAAAAAGGTAAGCCAGCCTCTTGAATTCACATATAACTAATACTGAAATACACATAGCATTTCCTGACTGTTTTAACCTTCTATTTAATGCAAGAATACCCAGTCTCATACCACTGCAAAACCATAGCTCTCATCACTCAAATCAAAACAACAGAAAATCCTCTAAAAGTATAAATGCCACACCATGCAACAGCACCTCATGTGTGGTAATAGATAAGAACTTTAGAACAGATGTGCATCACAGCTACTCTCTAATTTAAGGGTAAATTTGGGGAAGCAAAAGAGTCTAAATAGCATTTAGCAGTTAAATACAGTAGTTAGAAAGTCAGTGAACTGAGACCTCTGCTTTTAACTTATGGACATGTTTTATAATCTTACCTTGCCAAACCTATTTGTCTGATTTATCTACTCATTGGATTCAGCCTTAAAACTAGACTGCAAGCTGTCAAAGGTAGTGAGAATCTGGGGTTTTTTATCCTTATTATTAGTCCGTAGGGTGTCTGGAACAACAGGGCTTGACTTTAGATTGGGTTTCCAAGGTACCACTGCTAGTATAATAAACAATAATAGCCACCACAACAGCTAGGAAAAAAACAACAGCCTAGTTGCTGCTGAAGTGTTAGCTTATGTCAAAACACCACTTGTTGTTTTTACTAGTATGAAAATGGGTAGGCATGTAGCCATAACAGAAACTCGACTGAGTATATATTTATTTTGGAATGTAACACTTTTAGTGAACGGTACAAGCACCTGCTCTGGTTATAAAAACACTGTCATAACTTTCAATGAAGGGAATTAATTTTCTAGTACAAAATAGTTGATTTTCTTCCCTTCTGTAACCAGAAGCTCACAAATAGTGCACAAGCATAAGGAAATGGGAAACAATGGTGCTGCCTTCCAATCCATTACCCTACAGACCCCAAAGCAAATCAAAAAGGGTTGTTACACTGACAGCCAAGCTGACTTGATGAAATCTAGTCTAGTCCTGACGGAAGAGAAGGACACATTGCTGAATGCGCCGTTCCCGTAATTCATACATATAGGGTTTTGTTTCTTTCTACAGCTGTGACTTTCAGTGCCTAATACAATCTCTGTTGTTACATTTCCATGTTTTCTTCCACTTTGCCTTGATTTGTATTTCTTCTCTACGCTTTAGTTGGGGTTGCTGCCGGCCTAAACGATACTGAAAAAGAAGCTGGAATTAAGCACCAAGTGTTTTTTAGCTTTGTGTGGCAAACTCTACTGTGGAAGCACCTTCATCATGATGAGATGGGCATATTCTTTGGAAACAAATAAAAGACAAATATTCAGCCAGGTGGAGACAATCCTATCATGCCCTGAAAAGGAAAATTACTGTAATTTTGGGAGCCCTAATTCTCTGATAGTGAGTTTCTTCATGATTAACTTGCAACATTAACAAACATGATAATTTCAATTTCCAGGAGATAATTTTCCAAATAGATATGCTTTTATTGTAGTACTATCTCCCCTGCAGTGATGCACCTGCAATGAAATGCCACGTGGAGGAGGGGACAAGAGGAGGAATAGTGAAAAAACAGGCACAGAATGGTGGTTATAAAATGAGAGCCTATTTGCACCTTCTGTCAGCATTTTTTAAAAGCACAGAAGCAGAGAAGTACAGTCTGTTAGAATTGCCAAAAAAAGATCCCAACCGACTTCATCTATATATGTGTGTTTATATATATATATATATATATCTCAGACCTGGCAGAGAGAAAGAATACATTTGTACATGCACAGGCAAACATCCGTCAGATACATCTTTTGCGTTAGAATATACCCTCTCACTACAGTAAACGGCACACATTTTGAGATCAGTTCCTTTTATTTGTAGAAGTGTAAATCAGTACTCAGAAAGCTATTAGAATTCTGCCCACCAAATTCAACCTGTAGACTCAGGTTACAACATTTCAAGATTGAATCCAATGTAGACAATAGGACTACAACCCACAGTACTTTTGCTGTGTTTGGTGAAGATTTGGTGAAAGAGCAGAACAGCAATACAGTCTGAATGTTCTCTCCACCACAGCACTTAACATTAAGTGTGAGCCAATGCTAAATATCTTAGCATTTTCAAACTAGACAGATTAAATGTAGCAAGGGTCGAAGGAGCTATATATTCAAACCAGGTGTTCTCAAGTACTTCCCACTGGTAACTTGCTTCCCACAAAGGGGACTTTTAAATTGCAGCTGTCCAGTTTTGTACTGCAGATGATTTTTTCTACGTAGCTGCTCAGTTTGCAGTGAGCAGCCTTTGGAGGCACTGTATAAAGCCCTCTGGAACAAGCCTCCTGGAACTGCTCAGAAAAAACTCAAACAAATGGAGCAAACCTCTTCAGCAGGGCTAAGATTTCACCCTGATAGACAAGGACGTTCTTAGCCGCTTTAACTTTTACAATTTGTGCAAGTATTAGCTTGATACGAACAAAGTACTCGGTCTAAAATATTGCAGCTTCCATAATCAAGAATATTTTTATCTCTACTGGAATTATTCTATTAACAATAAAATCATATCAGAGTTTGTGCAGGGAAACAATTCAAAACTGAAAGATGACCGAGTTCTGCAGGAGGCATGTTTTATTCAGGCCCACAGCTATAGCAAACAATTGAAAAATGTATTTGATGAATAATCTCTTTCCTCAGGCGTTCTGGTGTCTCATAAATAGTGGTATTAACAGCTACAAGGATCTTGATTAACAGGACCAACTGTTCCATTTTTTGTAATGCCTCCAATGAATACAGTAACCTAGATAAACTACAAAAATAGATTGAAACAGATAGAAAGAGAAAAAATTATATCACAGAATCACGGAATTTTCAGAGTTGGAAGGGACCTCTAGAGATCATCTAGTCCAACTCCCCTGCTAAAGCAGGAATGCCTAGACTACATGTGGGTAAAAATTTCCACCTATACAAAAGTCCAACACCAGGTCTATGTATCATAAAGACCCACTTACACATCTCAAATGAGGAATTAACTGGCAACAGTGTAATATACAAATCTTATCAAGATGTCACCTTGTCACCTGTGTAAGTTTATTGCATAAACAATTACCAAAAAGAAGTGCAGTCCTAAGTGCTGGCTGCTCAGCATACTGCCTTTCATACTGAATCTATTTGGCATGTTCTCCCTGTAACTCCTAAAATAGTTTTTTGTTAACTTTGAGAAATGAAAACCTTATAGTCCTGCACAATGTTGCTAGTATCAAGAAAACAGATGTGTGGCTATCGATAATGTCTTTGTGGGCTTTTGTAACACAAAAGAATGTTTTAGTGACAGAACAGAGACAATAATTTCATGAACTTTTGAGAAGGTACTGCACACATGAAAATCTAGTTCATGTGGAAGTATCAACCTCAAATACAGCCTCGCTAGCACAACTAAGATGTGTACCACACCTTCTACGTACGTACGGTATTTACTTATTAGATGAAACAAGATGGCAAGAAGACTCCATGAAGCCCTTACCCTAAGGAATGTTCCATTTCAGAATGAAAAGTATACTTAGTCTTGATAAGTATTTCTCAAAAAAACTGACCATGTACATTAAATTACTTACATAATTCAAGCTAAAGTACCTGTATTTGCTGGTGCAATAGCATTAACAAGGCAAAGTTGTGGTTTAAAATATTTGTGTGCTTGTGTGTACATACACATACACTATCTTCATCTATAAAAATATCTAAATATATACACACACAGGCACCATTGGAAAAAAATATCTATAAAATACATACTCCACCTGTAAGCTAAAGCAAGGCAAGGAACCGCCAGAATTTTCTTTGTATATAAAACCTAAAGACTAGCTATTACCAACAAATATTTTCCAACACCATATGTGTGACTTTGTATTAATTATCTAAGAGTGAAAATTTCCCCCAACATATAGGCCCCATATTTTGAGGGAGAGAAATTATTGGTTCATCTTGAACATAAGAAGTAAATGTTATCTTTGGAAAACTCCTGTACTGAGCAACAGAAAGAGGATAAGCCAGAAAGGATTTCATGATTTAAGCTAGGAAGACAATATTACTACAGCAAAAGCCACATTAGTGTTACACCAGGCAACCCATTGTTATTTAACTTTCAGTTGCTTTTCAGATAACAGATGATCACATAATCCATATACTGAATAAGATTTTTGAAGATGTCGCAAATGTGAAAAAAGTGGAATACCTCCAAAAAGTGCAATCAGGTCATTCTCAAAAGCAATAAGTGAACACAGGAATACTGTCTGCCAGATCTCATTTATCCTCTGAGGAAGAGTTCTACTTCTTTTATATTCTTTTCTTTTTCCTTTTTTTAGGGGGGTAAAAATTGCTTAGGAATGGGAATCATTACAACATGAAATGGAAGACAAGCAGCCCTACAGAGTGAAGAACAGAACTCCTAAATATTTCATTAAAAGACAGGATTTTAAAAATACCATGAAAGATCATAAAGGCTGTCAATACTTTTTCCCTGTCTGCAGCTGTTGTAGTAGCCTCAACAAAATACAGGAACTAAAAGAAAACAACAGAAAATCCTGGAGTGTAAAGGAAAGGTTGGAGAAAGAGAGACAGAAGGGAGCACTAGCAAGTCTGAGGGAAAACAGAGCCTGTATGAAGAAACATATTGTCAAGAAAAAATCAAAGAAAGGCTTATAGGTAAGACATAAGAGCTACACAGCTAAGATGATTTGATCACTTGGTTTTCAAGACGTTAAGGGAGTTCACATTCTAACAATTACTCTTGGATAAATAAAGCATTTCTAGTGCACACACAACTATCTGTATGCTTTGTTCTTCAGCTCCAAGAAGCATCTGAGCATAGTGGATGAGCTTCCAAGTTATTTCATTTTTGAAACAAGCACTACTAATAACTAACATGACAAACAATCTAGATTACGATGAAGGCAAAGCAACAGGTTGTTGGAAAGAGCAGGTTCAAAATATTTTCATACATCCACATCAGAAAGCAAAAGCTGAGAGATGTTAATATCAAATACAATTTTCTGTTTAGAAGGCATTTGAGATATGTAGAAGTTGAATATATAGCCATCACCATCAAAAGTTACAGGCATATCAGTTCTGGTGACGCACAACTTCAAACAAGTATCTCTGATGATTCTGTTTCTTCTAGGCAGGATAGAAAAGGCATCATGTATTCCATCATAAGATGGAGTGATGCAACAACTTTCCTCATTCATTTTCAATTAGTTAGAAACTGGAAATGCTCAGTAAATTTCAGACCACAATCTGAAGTCTGGATCTACATCTATAGCACAAGACATTTCTTCAAACATACCTTTCAGTCTAAATGAAATTTGTACATTTTAAGAAGAACAATACCAAATTACATAGCGAAGTAAAGCAGCTACTAAGTCACACAGGTGACCTTTTATGGAACGAAATCAATTCCATCAACAGAAAACATTCATGAGCAATTAATATGATTTTCAAAATAGAAATTTCAGAAGGTATTGTTTTTTTCTCAGGTGCTCTAGAACTTGCAGAAAACTATAGTCTTTTTTCAATTGAGCCCCCTTTTTGGCAGGTGCTTTACTGACTATTTTTTCTCTAGAGCTGAAGGGAACAAAAGGCCTCTGTGAGGAAAACAGGCAGAGCTCACTTCTTTCATTTGCCAGCAGTTAGGAGATGAACATGAGGACAAGGAGGTGGAGAACAGGAAGTGGATCAGCTGCTCCGCACTGTGAGTACCTCCCTGTACTAGAAAATAGCTGTCTTTCCATTGTTTTTCTAATAGCCCTCTGATGTCTGACCCTGTCTAACAAAAAGCCCAAGATGTCCACACTATAGATGAAAAGTGGAAAAGGACCAGGACAAGGAAAGCAACTGGGAGGGAAAATGTTTGGATGAGTGAAGAAAGAGTGAAACACATTTGAGGTTAGTAGAAGAACCTGACCATTTACTTTCAGAAGGATAGAAAGAGTTACAGTTATGCA
Organism: Burhinus oedicnemus; assembly: GCA_008921705.1. Lineage (NCBI taxonomy): Eukaryota > Metazoa > Chordata > Aves > Charadriiformes > Burhinidae > Burhinus > Burhinus oedicnemus. The sequence goes on from VFFE01007197.1 coordinate 895,472, forward strand.
CTTACAGAGAAAAGAAATTTATGTAAACCTTAAACAAGTTAGATGATGTTATTTTTGAGACTGGATATCTTTTTGTGACTAGGTAACATTATAGGTAACATTAGGTGACTAGGTAACATTATAGGTAACTTTATAAAGATGCTCCGTCCTCATTCTATGCTTCAGACAATCCTGAAAGGGTGACAGAAGGAAAAGGAAGCAAGATTCAGGGTTGAGGAGTATAAAGCTAAATAATTGGAAGAGGCAAAATTAGTTTTCAACATAGGCTAGAATCACAAGATTTCCTGGAAGAAACTAATTAAAACAACAATAAAAATCTGAAGAAAAATATAATTTATCCAAGATTTTTACACCAGCTATTTTGACACTTCTTTTTCAGGGTCTAGTGCTACATTTAAGCGGTAGTGTCATCTATACTATTAGACTACCAG
>VFFE01007197.1:895922-943595 GCA_008921705.1 Burhinus oedicnemus
ACTGGTGAGGCCACAGCTGGAATACTGTGTCCAGTTCTGGGCTCCCCAGCTCAAGCGGGACAGGGAACTACTGGAGAGAGTCCAGCGTAGGGCAACAAAGATGACTGGGGGATTGGAGCACCTCCCTTGTGAGGAAAGGCTGAGAGAGCTGGGACTCTTTAGCCTGGAGAAGAGAAGGCTGAGGGGAGACCTTATTCTTGCTTAGAAGTATCTAAAGGGTGGGTTGAAGGAGGATGGAGGCAGACTCTTTTCAGTGGTTCCCAGCGACAGGACGAGGGGCAACGGGCACAAGTTGCAACATAGGAAGTTCCATTCAAACATAAGAAAAAACTTCTTTACGGTGAGGGTGACAGAGCACTGGAACAGGCTGCCCAGGGAGGTTGTGGAGTTCCCTTCTCTGGAGATTTTCAAGGCTGGCCTGGATGCAGTCCTGAGTAATGTGCTCTAGGCATTCCTGCTTTAGCAGGGGAGTTGGACTAGAGGATCTCTAGAGGTCCCTTCCAACTCTGAAAATTCCGTGATTCTGTGATTCTTTTTTTTCATAAGCAAGTTTATATTTACTTCAGTACCACTGATGAAAATAATCAAAAGGCATAGTTGAAACCCAGTGAAAATTCACTGGAAGCTCTTCAGTTTGATGTTTCGCTATTGATGACTGCTTTTTGTCAGCTACAGTTTCTTAATTAAATTAGCTTTCAGATGTGCTTTATAAGTACCGTATATTGTTGATCTCTTAAATCTTAATAGGAACAATGTAACATTTTGCACAATATGCTTCAAAATGCCTGACACCAGCTGCTTCAGAGAAAAGTTTAAGCAACCATAAAAATTAGTTATGCATCAACCTGCTTCCACTCCAACACTTTCAGTGGCTAACTTATCCAATAAGTTCAAAGACATATAAGCTTTAATAGCACTTCTGTTACTATAGCTATTCATATTATTATATACATTAATGGTCACTTTTTGGCTTTTTTAAACATATTACCACAATTTTAGCCTCAATAACATTTTATGGCAATGAATTTCTAATTACATGTATCACTGTGTGAAAAACATAATTTTACCCATTTTGAATTTTCTACAGTTTAGTTTCACTGTATCTCAGGTTCCAACTGTATTTTACTGCCAGAAGAGATTAGATCCAAAGTTGGCATCTCCCAAACATTTCTGAGATGTAGAATGCTACAAAATTAATTCATTTGGCTCTTCAGCAAGATATCTGAATGTCTTAATTCTGCAGTATTGGTCCTTTAGTGATCCAATGAGCCCACTCTCTAGCCTATTGCTTGCTTTTGCATATGCTCAGAATATTTTGTTATTTATCCATGGTTAGCCAGTCATCCCTTAGACTTGTTATTAGCTCTCCAGATTATTTTTGTACATATACTGCCTGCTGTAGTTCATGATAATTTTATTGGACTCCATAGAGTTGGCTTCTCCATTTTCTCAAGGCTATTTGGCTCCAATGATTTTGTCATGCAGTCATTGCAAGCTCAATCTAACCTTTTTTCTGCATGCTCTGTGTACATCTACAGAACATTAACCATCAATTTTGTGCCCCAGCTGTGAAGAAATTAATTATGCACATCTGTATTATAATATATGCATGTATTATGCCTGCACACATAGGCATTCCCTGACTTAAAAAGAAAATATTAACTGTTCTTACCAAAAGGTGAGTTTTATTCCAAGTTTTTTTGTTGGAATAAAACTAAAAATTATGAGTAAACCTTCCACAAAGGAAACTTAAACCACTAGAAATTACACAGCGTGCTTTGTATCTTTAAAGTCACCAAAATTAAAATTGTTACAATTAATTTAATTAATGGACTGCTACTTACTTCTAATATTTGCATTTAGAAAGAGTTAAATAATTCTGAGTTTATTTTACATCACTGTGGCGCATTGACCCTGGCCAGCAGCTAAGCACCACAGAGCTGCTTGCTCACGCTCCCCCTCCTCCAGCAGGATGGGGGAGAGAATAGGAAGAGAGAAATCAAGAAAATGTGGGTCAAGATAAAGACGGTTTAAGAAGTGAAGGAAAAAGAAAGAAAAAAACCCAACAAAAACACAATCAATGCAAAGGCAATCATGCACCACTTCCCACAAGCAGACTGATGCTTAGCCAGTCTGGTAGCAGTAGCTACCTCCCCCAAAAAAACTCTCCTCAGTTTTTTTTGCTAAGCGTGACACTATATGGCATTAAATAACTCTGGTCAATTTGGCTTAACTGTCCAGGTCACACCCCTCCCAGCTTACTCACCACAGGGAGGGGAGTCAGAATGGGAAAAAGAGAAAGCCTTGACACTGCAAGTACTCCTCAGCAACAGCCAAAACACGGGTGTGTTATCAACACTGATTTAGTCACAGATCCAAAACACAGCACTGTAAGGGCTGCTATGAAGGAAATTAACTCAATTCCAGCCAGACCAAGTACAATAAGACACTGTAAAACATAGCTAGAAATTATCAAAGCTCTGACTTAAGTGAAATACCATCATAGTTTGCTGAAGTGATGTTTCTTGCCTGTTTTTGGCATTGGTCAGCAGCCTAAATTATACACTTATTTTTTGCAGTTTAATTTAAGAAGGGACATACACACTGCTCCACTACATGTCTACACTACGCTACATCTTGGGAGACAAGAGACAACATTTTTATTTCTACACAATCCTGACACCTCAAGGGCTCAGTAGCGGTAAAGGATAGCCAATACCCCTGCTTGTGCTCATATCCATGCTTTGTCAAAGCAGCTCTCTAATCCAAATTCTTTTACAAATCAAATAGCAGCATCCTGTGATCTTCTCAATAACCCAGCAGTTTGCTCTAGGGGTTTTGAAAATTCATTTGACTACTTTGACAACAGAAAGTTTGTGTGCCTTTGAATCTGCTTTCAAAGACAAAATTATACAGGTCAAGCTATTGCCAATGGAGTATTCTGGTTAGCTTTGACAATGATGGATACCTTTCATGACCGTTTCCCAGATCCCTTATGCCTACACTTCACAACTGTCCTTAATGATGAATGACAGTCATCTGCAATGAACGACAATTTTCCAGTACTCTCATCCCCAAAGAAATGGCATTATCATCACATTTTCTTGCTATAATTTATCAGACTGAAAAATACAGAGTCTCCGATTACTAGATTCTTTATTACTGTAATAACTTGAGCAAATACTAAGTTATGTGTTTTGAAATGCGGATGGTAAAAGATATCAAGTTGTTAGGTACAGTATACTCTGTTTTCATTACTTTAGGAACTCTAAATCTTACCCTTTAATGAAAACGCAATGTGGAGAAGACAGACTGTTTGAATTTGAAATTGCTTCAGATATCCTAGCTGAGCCTTGAATAAATACACAACTGATTGTTATAAAATAAAGGGATACTCAAAGCTGTATTTTGAATGGAAGTCTTGTTCTCACCACTCACAGGAGTGGATATTTTATTTGCTTAGTGAGGAGTTTTTGCTCTATAGTTACATCTTTCAACAGGGACTGAAATAGTCTAGCAAAAAGACCCTCTGGAAAAAGTCATCCAGTCAGCTTTGCACTTTGTCTCATCTTAGGTCGCACTTCTTGGCACTGATTACTCCTTACTGGCAGATCTAATTGAATTTATCTAAACAAATAACACAAGCTAGGTTCAAAATTATTATTTCCATTACTGTAACAATGACTGTCTTCAATCACAGACCAGGACCTCTCTGTGCCTGTGTTCTATAGAAACAAAACAAAACTGACTGCATATAGAACAAAATGTTTGACATCTAACCAAAGAATACTATAATCCAGACATAAATCATCAAATAGAAAGAAACATGGTACGCGTAGAAGGATGAGAATCCCAGGAATAATGAGAAAATATTGGTGAGCTTGGTGGGCACTGTCACTAGAGAACTTGAACCTTGCGTTTTGCAAGATATCACATTAGTGACTTCTTAGAAGAGATTTTAAGGAGAACAAGCTTCCTAAGTTTTCAGAAATGTTAACAAGGATCTCCTCCCAGGCTTGCAGGGCAGGAAAATAGAAAGCACAAAGGAACTTGTTTTAAAATAAACAAACATGTAGGGGAACCTGCAATAACGTGCCACTTGAGAGGACGAATGATCTTCTACTACGGGGGGCAACAGCTTTTATTTATTTTTTTTATTTGCACATGGATAGAGACAAATATACCTTTCTAATAGCTTACAGATTTTATATCTGTGGTATATCTCAGCAATGTTTATCCATTGTCGGTATGAGTCAAAGAGGGTAATTAGTTGCCAGGGACTGGTAGGAAGCAGTACGTTAATGCTGATGCAGTGAGAGAATGCTTGTGTGCATGTGTACACGTAGTAGAAGGGTGGTAAGATGACTGTGAAGTAATACAGAGGTGAATCACAGTAGACATATAAAAACCAACTACCCAAGGCGCACGCACAAAAAAAGAATTACAGATGATAGCAGGCAGTATTCTCCATTTACTTGTGCATTCCTCAGCTTTGGGAACTTTGTGCACGTTTATCTTTGTTTGTGATCTTTATAAATCTAGCTGCTTCAGAAAGTATCTAATTTTCTACTTACAGGCGGATTCAGAACCATTTGTATGGTCCAGGTGTGCTGATCGTGGAACACAGGGCATCTTCTCTGAGTCCTGCAGTAGTTTCAGAAATACCTTTAATGAAATAGGAAAAAAAAATTAGAATCCATTTTCTAAAAGCTACTTTATATATATATATATAAATATATGTATATATCCCAAACCATCCAGGTTGTCAGATATTAGTAGTGGCTGCTGTAGCCACCCTGCTGGAATGACTATAAAATTAACCAACCTCTCCAGTGGAGGAATCCACTGGATGCTGGGCCAATTTTCCTTTTCAGTATTTTTACTTTTCAGTTAAGTCTCTTCTAACTGACTGCATTCTCTGAAATTAATGGTATATTTTTCAGACAGTGTCTGCTTCTAGCAGTGATAATGTCTGACGTTTATAGTTAACACTAAGGAATGGTATGCAGAGAGGCTCTTGCTTATACTTCTTCCTATAACAACCAAGGTCAGCTAACTTTGTTGTGTGCCATGTTGGAGGGTTGGAGGCAGAAGAGCATAGTGGGGTCAAACCTGTGGGGAGAATCGGACAGGATGGGTGACACAAAACTAACCAACAGGGTATTCCATTCCATCTGCTTCATGCTCAATATAAAAGCTGAGAGATCACAGGGGTCAGTCTCTTTCTTCAGTGGCCGGTGTCCAAGGAGGACTCTGTCTGTTCTGTCTTTGAACCCAATCTGTGCATTCCTGAATCCAGTTCTTGAACCCAGTTCCCATCTGCTGCTAAGTCGAGTCCCAGTGCTTGCCAGTAATGTGATCGTCATCCTGGGAGTTCGATATTGGTCTTGTATATATGTGTATATATTTCATTATTTTCTTATTAATATTACTATCTTTTCTTCTTATTGTTATATTTCATTATAGCTGTTTTAGGTTTTTTTCCAACCCATAAGTCTCTCTCCCATTCCCATTCTGGGAAGAGAAGAGAGCATCTCTCATTTGTTTAGTGGCCAGTTCAGCCTAAACCTTGAGCAACAACAAGCTTTTGAACAAATTAAACAAGAGATTGTTCAAAGGCTTGTCATTGCTTAGGGCCCAGCGTTGGACACCAATTAACTCAACGTTTAGGCTGGCTCCTAGGATGCCAGCCACTGGAGAAAAACTTGACCCCTTTGATCCCTCAGCTTTTATACTGAGCATGAGGCAGATGGGATGGAATACCCTGCTGGTCAGTTTTGCACCACCCGTCCTGTCCGCTCCTCCCCACAGGTTTGACCACACTATGCTCTTCTGCCTCCAACCCTCCAACGTGGCACACAACAAAGTTGGCGGGCCTTGGTTGTTATAGGAAGAAGTATAAGCAAGAGCCTCTCTGCATACCATTCCTTAGTGTTAACTATAAACATCAGACATTATCACTCCTGAAGCAGACACTGAAAAATATACAATTAATTTCAGAGAATGCAGTCAGTTAGAAGAGACTTAACTGAAAAGTAAAATTACTGAAAAGGAAAATTGGCCCAGCATCCCTGACACAGGATATCATTGATACAGTATCCTACAGTGGCACAGGATCCTTGACACTTCACTGCAGAGCATGGGGATTCTGTCACGCCTTAGTTATCACTCCTAAAACACATCTTCACCTGAAAGGAAAAGGTGCAGAAAATGAAACAGGGTGAAAGAAAGAGAAAGCGAGGAGGAGGGGGGGAAGAAAAAACAGCCAACACCTACAGACAATCCTTTATCATCTAAAACCACTGACTGATACCTTAGCAACATTTCTGGGCTGTCCTATCCCACAAATTCCATGTGTATCCTAGGTATTTTGCAGTGGGAAAGCGTTAATTGCTTGAATTGCTCGCTGTTAGTTAATTTGCAACAAGCAACTGCAAAAAGCGTAGTCAAAATTGTGAGTAGTAACATATGAAGTAATTTAAAAGCCATATAAAAGTCCCAGAAAAGTAAGCAGCACGTGGAATTAGCATTAGATGTTGTTAGAACACTCTCAACAAAATTGAATGACATTAGAAGCTACATAGTGTTTTAAGTCTAAAATATTTCAAGAAGGTATATGGCTTTCCCTGGAATGTTTTGGGACAAACTATCTGGTCTTTTCAAGGAAGAGAGTTTAAAGTAGTACACCATTAACAGGTATTTTGACACATTTATCAAAGATGTTTCAACAGTTTTGTTCTCTCCTCAAAGCAAAGCAAGAAAGCAATAAGCTTTGAAACCACCAGAGTTGCCAGAAAGTGAAACATCATCCTCCAGAAAGCTCTTAGTATATGCTTAATTTAATTAACCATCCTTCTATCCTTCTTTTGGTTGTGTTAACACTCTTTGGATTACAAGCATTATAAAGTACACAAACACAAATGGCTGGAAAAGATATTTAAAACCTAAAATGAAGCAAATATAATATTAGTGAGATTTGAAAGTGTCAGAAACTGATTTTGTTAGAACTTCAAGATTGCTTTGAAGTGTGAATGGAAGCCTGGTTTCCCTTGAAGAGTAAAATTTTTAGAGAGTGCAAGTGTCCCTCAGACTGAAAAAGAATAACGGCAAGTGTATGAGAGAACAAAAAGAAAGGATAAAATAAAAATTATAACACATTTCTTCCTTTAATGTCAGAGTTCTTTGTTTCCAGACTGAATTGTTTGAATAGACTAAATAGCACTATTACGTGCTATCCATTTAGTTGCCAATGCAAAGAGGCTTTTGATAAGAAAATGGAGAATTGGGGTTGTAACAACAACTAATGATGAGATGCAGAGATGACAGAAATCATCTCAAATTAATGCATTAAGTCTTCAAGCTGAATAATGATACACCAATATCTAATATGACCTTTAAAGCTTTTTTAACCTGCAGAAAACAACCAAAAGCAAGTTCTCAACTGAATAACAGATGCAGCACACTGGAGAAGCTTCCTCATATTCCATGACAACTTCACATTTACTTTACAGATGCCAGTTCTGGAAAGTCCTATGATATCCCACAGGGATGTAATCAAAAGAGATTCTCAATATATACACTACCTCAGAATCTATAAAGTTTGGCAGTGAACAGTATTCTTTCTTATAGCATATTAATCACGCTATATAATTTGAAAGAAAATAACAATTTTTCAATAAGATTTTTCAATAAGCTTTTCAGTTGCATCATAGAATTGTAAAGCAGGAATGTAGTTTACTTCATAGTATTATGTAAAATGTTTATTAAACTTGTATGATTTGGTTTTTTCCTCCCTCCCCACCCCTCCATTGTCATAGTAAGTGCATTATGTACTGTGGTCATTTATACAGGAAACACTGAAGAGATGCTTTTTCTTTTTTTTTTTTCTTTATAAATAACTCAGTTGTATACAGCTTAACTTCAAAGGAAACTACATACTTGCTGGTAGATCACTCTTTGAACTGCAGTTTAAAAACAAATGTGCAAAACCAGGTCTGTTATGCTTGTGCAGGGCCCTAAAAACCTGTATAACAAAACAATATAGTCCTAAAGATGTCTCCCAGTGGATCACATCAGGATACATCAGCTCCACATGGTGGCATATTGGTTCAATAAATTTCATGAACAATTGTCATTTTAGGTTTACTTGCATTATTGGGGTTCTATTTATATTTTTGCCAGAGATTATATAAGACAAACAATTCTAAACTTGCAAAACAAACCCAGAACTGCTGATGGAGTTTCAAATATCTGACCCCATTAATTCCCATATGTAAAGCTCACGCAGCAAAAATACAATGCATAAGCGATGTCTGACAGGCCTTAAAGTATATCATCTTCATAAAACCAGGCATCTTCCCTGGGGGATATCACATTCCAGCTGACAACAGTACTACATCATATCATCACATACATTTCCAAGGAACAGATGGAGAAGGGATACATCCCTTTTCTATACCAAACATTTGTTGCTGTATATAAAAAAATATCAGTCTACAGGAATCCGCATTTTGTTATTTTTGTAGGGGTTTTTTCTAACATATATTAAATTTCCTGTTAGAAAACAGTCCAGCTTTGTCTGTCTTTAACACTACATGTAATCACTGAAGAAATCAGTTTCACAAAGTGATACTGAATGAATTGTGCCATCAAATAAAAATACATGTGTATTGTGCATGAAAAAATACTGATGTTAGTCTCCTATTATCACTTGAAGAAGCGGAAAAAATTGTATTTTTAAAAGCATCTATAATACAGAACTCGAACAGCAGTGGTTTAGGAAATCTTGATATTTAGAAGTTATGGTTGGGTTAAAAACAGTTCAAGGAAAATAACTTCTCACTGATATGGCTATTTACACAAAGCTAAATTTAGAAGTGATGAAGAAGCATAACAGACTCTCTTTCTCCGGTCCATTTGGTATGTGTGTGTATATATATATTAGTATGTATATATGTTCATGAATATATATACCTGTGTCTGTCTGTCTCTCTCTAGGTATACACACAAAATACTCTTCAAGATTCCCAACACAGTTTTGCTAAGTCCTAGGCTTTAGAAATTTGTAAGTCAGAGAGTATTTTCAGCAATCTTTTTTCTGTCCCAAGAGCTACCTGAACTGAACCTCCAGCCTTGCAAGTTCAAAGCTCATTCCAATGCTAGAGATCCAGGACAACAACAGTGGTTCTCATTAAATAAATGACACATTAAATTTTCCTTAAGTGAATGCAAAACCAAACATTTAAGCATTACACGGTGTTCACATCAGATTTTGGAATTCAGAAATAAGTTGTAGTAGAGTGGGTGCTGAAATTAACAGTACAGCAAAACTATAAAGTATACATTTTGCCTGAGGTTTTGGTTTGGTTTGGTTGCTGGTTTTTTTAAGAAAACATGCTTCTTCAAGAAACTGTTGTGAAATATAAAAGATGATACAATAAGAGCAGCTGGAAGCTAATACAGGATTGTCTAACTAAGAAAATGCCATTACACAGAAAAACTAAAAGTACCTCTTCCAAGGTGGTGTCAGAAATGCCATAGCCAGTCACATGTAGATGATGAAGGCTTTGATCTAAAGCCTGGAAAAGACCTTTAAACGAGGTCTTATCTGCCCTTTCTGGAATCACATACGTCAGCTCAGTCCCACTGTTCTCTTTCAAGAAGGCTTCTGGGATGTGGGTCTGTACCAAAGATGTGACCCGAAAAATATGCTTAGGATCCTGGATTTCAAATACGGAGGGCTATGAGGAAAGAAAGATAATCATGCACAAAAAATTTAATGTTACCAGAAGTATGGGACTTGATAGTAGAATTCAGACAGGAAAATTTCCACGGATGAAACTGCATCAAACCTGAGACACAGACACTACTTCCCAGGAATAAAGAACAGTGAGACAAAGCCCTTTTCAGCTAAATATTGAAATTCATAATTTTCAAAGATGTCAATATGTTCTTCTAAATAATAATAATAGTAGTAATAATAATATTTATAATAGTACCACCACCCACCCAAAACAACCAAGAAAGCTGATAAAAACATGTTTTGCTGGCTCTCTAATAATCTGTATCACATAATACTTCCTGGCAGAGACATACAGCTCCCTTAGAATATACACAGCTACTACTTGGCAGGCACTGTTAAGTTCTGTACAGTACATTTTTAGTATACCTTTTTTATGAGCGTTAGACTGTGTCCCTGGCCATATGTTTCTCTCAGATAAGAGGGAGAACCACAGCACCTCAGCTGGCCACGCTGCAGGATGGCAATGCGATCGCTGAGCACCTCTGCCTCATCAAGATGGTGAGTGGTAAAGATCAGTGTGCAACCTGCATCAGAAAGACTGGTACATGTCTACAAAGCCTGGTTTCTAGAGAAACACATCTTGCTTTCACAAGAGTCCTTTAACCTTAAGGGAACATGTTTCAGATCCCTTAAAAACATAACTGCAAGACACAAAGAAAGCCTGTATTCAGATTTATAGTCTGAGTTAGATTCAGGTCTGAACTTGCTTTGCCTTGTATTATACATAGTAAGCAGTATTAAGCCATTATAACTTCAAGCTGGTTTAAGACATTCCTTAAAACCACATAACAACCGTGTCTGTTTCAATGGATCATTCACTGTGAGTTATTACAGCTAATTGAGTGCTCACTATCTGAAGAGTTTGCTTCCCACAATCAGTTTTTAACCTTATGGTACTTAAAAAATTAATGTAGCAGACTGACTGGTGAGTCCATTTTCATTAGAAGTATACATGCATCTATATACAGATATGTGCAAAATGGGAGATGAAAACCAGAAAATAATTTTGAGACACTGATAAAAAAGAAAAAGGTAGGAGAATAGAAACTTCAGGACAGGACTCAGAACTAAGCTCAATCTTCTGTTAGACTGGGCATCTTTCTGTGAGATAGCAGATAATTCTTGTAATCTCACTTGGCTGCTTTAAAATTTCCCGTTTGATTAAATGTTACCTCTGAAATTAATGTATTTAGTTACTGAATAGCAATACTAATATTCTGATTATCCTGTTTAAATTTATTGAAACAGAATTCCAGAAATGAAAATAAGCAGGAAATTATGTGTATAAGCTTTGTACCAGCTTTATACTTCAGAAGAACATCCCAGATGCTACGGCGAGAACACGGATCTACTCCACTGGTGGGCTCGTCTAGAACAACTGTCTTTGAGTTTCCAATAAAGGAGATGGCAATTGACAGCCTCCTTTTCATTCCTCCAGAAAGGGCTCCAACAGGTTTGTACTGATGTTGGGATAAATCCACATCTTCCAGAGCCCTGAAATAGCAGCACAGAAACAGGACCCATTTTGAAAAAGTTTTTCCAGTCACATCATGTCCACTCAGAGCAGAATTACTGAAAAGTCACTGTAAATGGATAGTGAAAACAACACTACCTCTAACTGATTATACAATTTGGTGACAAAAACTAACAGAAAAAAAAATTATCTCTTTACCTACAAAGTATAAACACTCATCACCAAATGAAATACAAATTCTGGATAAGTATTGAACAGGATAAGAACAGAAAATTTTGAAATTAAGTCCAATAAAATAAATAACACTTTGTCCAATGATTTCAGCAAACTCTAGATTATAGCCTCTTAAACCATGGTAAAGGTGTTTAGTTTCATAACTGAAACTTCAATTTTTGCAACTACTTCAAGAACCTTAAAAAAAAGCCTGAGTTTTTAGAAAATGTGTAGTCATAAGAAGTAAATAAGGTAACACTTCTGCTTTTTTTTCTTTTTTTGCCTTTTTTTTTTAATTTGAAGACCTGTTTCTGTGAAGTAAACAGATTAGCGATCCCTAGGTAGAATACTACTACCTAATCCAACCTAATCCAAGCCCTGTGTTAAGGACTGGGAGATACCTTACAGATATTACCTATTCAGCCCTTGCCCTCTGATGATCTTGCATCTGAGCAGTGTGTGGGAACATGCTCAATAAAGGCAGCACTGAAAGATCATCAATTTATTTTTCATCACATTGAACATCCAGTCATTGACCTAAAAGCTTTCAGTTGCTATCAGCCTGGCAAGCAAGACATAAAAAGCTCAACAGTCCTAAGCTAATATCCTGAATCATTTGAGTGAATATGCAGGCTGTAAAGTATGCCATTTACCCTGAGAGAATTTTTCATTTTTAAGAAAAGAGGTTTCTATAATTGTTGTATAGATATATATCTAGGAAAATTATTCTTAATCTCTTTAGAAGCCACCTTTTTTTTTCTGCTTAATAAAAAGCAAATTTTGTTTCATTGCTTTATTGTTTTTATAATTTCTCTAAAGTATCTTAAAGCATTCATTGCCTTTTAAAAAAAATTAAGTTTTTCTTAGTAGCAAGGCCTGCAGAGTCCTGAGCATTTTTACATGCCATTAGTATGACAGACTGCTGCTGAAATTATAATTCAGCAGTCTAAGTACAATAAAACACAGGATATTATTTTGCATAAATTTTAACCAAGCACTGTGGTTTGTCCTTGTTGTTCTAGAGAGTTGTTTCTGTAGTTTCCAGAGAGCATGCAGTGTCCCACACCAGAGATTTTTCAGATCAAAATTTTAAAGTAACAGGCTTTTATAATAGCTACTAAAAAGGAAAGCCACTTTGCCACAAATGTGTCTGCATATGCCTAATTGTACATTTAAGGAGAAGTCCCATCAACTTGGTATTTATTTCCACTGAAGCCTGGAAGTGCCCAGCCCTCCACACAGTCTAGCATGATTCAGAAGGTAAATAGAAGCTATTTACACTGCCACACTATTAGAAGAGCATACGTTTTATTCCTAAAGTTCAGAAAATGCAGTTTGCTATTAGTGAACAAGATCTCACCTTGTACAGTTTACTAGTAGTTTAATACACATGACAAAAATTAAGATCTAGTCCTATATCAAAGAGGTAGCAGCCTAAAAACACAAGCAAACATTCTCAATCTGACAAGTGGCAAATCCTCTGAGGTCATGTCAGAGCTCTGGCTTGTTTTCCCAATTAGATTGTTTGTTTTTAAACCCCTTCACTTATTAAACACATTTAAAGTCTGAATTTGACAAAAGAAAAAGACGATGGCCTATTTAAAAAGGCGGTAACAAGCACTGCTTTTAGCTGTCTTTTCTGGTTTTGCAATCTTCCCTCTACTGCAGGTGAGGGAATACAGGATAATAAATACATAAAGTCAGTGTTCACTTATCTGAAAACTCAGGGTGAACACACAGCAGTTTACTTTCTATCTGCCTCTGCAGCAAGAAGGGAGGTTATGTAGACAGCATGAGGCAGGAACCACTACAGCTCCTACCAAGCTAACCATCTCCACTGCAGTCAAAACATGATTGTTTTGATGGTTCTGTTTACCAGGTTTTAAAACATTGACAGTTTCACTACAAATGCATTCAAGTAAAGGTTAGAAACTAGGAAATCTATTTTCAAGGCATGATTTCAGAATATGAACTGTGATAAAAACTCTTGGAAAACCTGCAGTTTCCATTCGCTTGTGCTTGCAATTTTGCTTTAGCACTCTCTTGTTTGAGTGGCTTGCAATAGACGCCATCGATTTACTTGACAGATTTCAACAAATGAAAGGAAAACTTACCCACTGACTTGCTGATTCAACTCTTCCTTTGTCCAGCCAGGTGCCTTCACTGATCCATAAAGCAGTAGATGTTCTCGCACAGTTAATATGTTGAACAGGACATCATACTGTGGGCAAACACCCAGCTCCGTCCTGATGGCAGCCAGATCAGTACGTATGTCCTTTCCATTAATAATAATGGTACCTGAGCTTGGTGGATACAGACCAGTCAACAGTGATCTGATACAAGAAAAGAAAAAAAAATTCACCAAGATCATGTGTAATGACTGTATTACATAGCTCACACTTGGATTTCCTGAGGCATGTCCTAGCATCCTTAGAGCAACACCAATTCAGTTAAGCATAGTTACAGAAACATCGCTAATGTTTAGGGCTTTTTTTTTTTTAAACGAAGGTCTCAACAATCCTTCATTTCCTTCCTTCCGGAACAATATCCTTATTTTCCCAACCAAATATAACAGACCATTGTTTCCTTTTCCACATGCGTATTCTAGCTGAGGAGTAATTAATTCCTAATTGGGTCCCATCCTACACCCTACATTGATTTTATTAAAGCTGATCATAGTTAACATAAAGGTAGAAATGCATAGCCTTCTTAATAGAGACATTTTTAAATATCATTTTCATTTTCTTACTTTCATTTCTGGTCAACTGGTAAGAAAGGAGTCCCTTGCAACCTCTAGGAACAAAGCACAAAACCCCATAAAACTCAACACTCTTCATGTGATAATGTGGGAATTACGTAGATAAGAGGTTAACAATGACCGCTTATCTCCAGGGTTCATAAACCCTGTGGGGGGGAGCCAATGGGTCAGTGTGAAAAACAGCTGAAGGAAGGAGTCTTGTGGCAGCAGGATGGCCCTTGTCTTGGCTCAAAGTCACAGGAGTGAAGAAATATGCAGATAAATGGCTTCAGCACAGAATCTTGAAGGCCGTTGTGCCCAGAATGAGACCTTTTGCTTAATTATCCGTGAAATGAATATTAAAGTTGACACCCCTAAGCATGATAATGAGCAAAAGGAAGAACATGCTAAACATATATGACTATAGCACCTGACTCTCAACCCAAATCATGCTTAAACCTCACCCCAGGGAGGGGATCAGATAAGGTTAGGATATAAGGGGCAATGTGGAGGGTACCTGGACATACACACACACATGCACACACACACGATCGAGAGACCTCTCCGAGGGAGAAGAAATTTCAGACCTGGAAGGGGCAGTCAATGGGCAGTGCTCCTCTATAGGGACGCCTTCTTGGTAAGCATTGCACCTTCACCTTTTGGTGAAGAACTCCCAGGACAGCATTTATTCATTTACCCATTTATTGATATGTTCATTTATTCATTTATTTTGCTAGCATTATTGTAGTATATTAGCTCTATTGCAGCTAGTGCATTTATCAACAGCAATTCTGATTCTGTTATACCTGTCGCTTCAATATATCATTTTATCTTTTCAACTTCACTAACGGTCTGAGTGAAAGTCCTTTGCGGGGCTCTGAAATGGGCAAATGTTGAACTGTTTCAGCAAAGGCCCTTAGCAGGGCTCTGAAACAGGAAATCATTTATCTTTACAGCTGTGCGATGCTGTCCCACTGAAAGCCTTCAGCAGCACCTGAGAAAGGCAAACGCTGAGCAGCCATCTCGGTTCTGAAACAGAAACAAAACTAAGACCCTTTTAATGCAACAGATAGGAGTACACACGGGATGCCAGAAAAGAACACTTTCCTGAGATGTGTTCAACTCCACAACTACACATGCCCAGCTCCCGCTTAAGCTGCTCCTGAATTATTATATCATGGTTTCAGTGGCACAGAGGACCCAGTTCTCTATTCATTACATCACTTTTGTCATAGATATATAGCCTTCAATTTCCATGTGTTTGGGGAGTTTATTAAATCTTTATTTGGGAAAAAAAAAAAAAACATAGGAAAGAGTTCACAAACATTTTGAAGTGAGAAAGCATAGCAGAGATCAGAGGGGAGTGTAACAGCATTAAATGGCAGACTTACATAACTGTTGTCTTGCCAGCTCCATTGGGTCCCAAAAGCGCTGTTATCTGACCTCTGTGGAACGTGAGACTGAGATCTTTAACAGCAGCCTTCTGGCCATCCGCGTGCTCTTTGGTGAGAGACAGCAGCACGACACCAATGGTGGGTCGTTCGATGCAAGGGCCTTTCCATCTTGGAGGTGCTGGGTCTGCATAGGGAAGAGCAGCAGATCAAGAGGGCTGCTGAATCTAAACATGTGTGTGTCTGTGTGTCTGTGTGTGTGTGCGCGCGTGCGTGCACATGCATACAGGGAACAGCAAATGTGCTTAATCCCTGTTGCCATTTAGCAAAGCCTGGAACAGATGTTCAGATGCTCCAAACTGACATAAGCTCCACTGAAATCAAAGATACTATGCCAGTTAATATTGCTAAGAATTTGGCCTATTTGCAGTTTTAAAAAGCAACCTAAAACAATTATGCCAAGTTGTGTGCATGTCCACATACATCTCCATAGGGTCATAAAATAGTTGTTATATTTTATTTGTAGTAGAAAAAACACTTATAATAACATTGCTTGAATCATTGTTTTATGCCCTTAAGTATGAGAAAATTCTAACTGTGTGAACTACTCCGTATATACCATCCAGTTTCAGGCACATAACATTAACATAACAGGCACAGCCAGTTTATCCTCTTAATTCCCTCAGTCAATAAAGCAAAGCAGATCTCTTTGAGAAATGATTCAGAGGAGCAGTCTAGTCTAAACGCAATTCAAGGTCCTCAATGCAAGTAGATACCCAGCATTTTTCTGTGACTTAACCAGCTCAGCAAACTGAGATGACCGTACGGCACAGATCAAGTCGCCTTCCTTTCTATGTCAGGAGGAAAGGCTGGCACTGCTTTCCAAACATGAGCACAGTCGATCACCAGCCCCATAAATGTATTATTAATATGTAATATTTTATTGACTCATTACAACTGAGAAATCTGACACTGGGATTTTTTTTCCTTTTAAACTAAAGCAAGCCAAATTGGAATGTTAGTCCAAAGAAACTGAAACTGTTGTGGATGAGAATTATGAGAAGAGATAATTAACCTCTTAAATATATATTTTACACATCAAAATATATAAATTCTATATTTTTATATAATATTTATAGTTTGTTTTTCTATTTATGTAATAATTTTATATATAAATAAATAAAATATAAATAGATGTTACAAGAAGATAAAATTATGCTTCATATAAAAATATATAAAATTATATAAATCAAATTATAAATAAAAATGACAGAGTGATTTCAATGATTGGTTTGTTTAGGCTGTGAATGAAGAATTTTTTTGCTCCTTTCAAATTAATTTTAAGTTTAGAAAGAAATTTTGACAGACGCTTAGGGTTACCTTCCAGTAAGGCACTACCAGCAGCTGTGATATTTCTGAGGTCGTTCTACCCATGAACCTCTCTTCCAGTTAGCTTCTCTGTCTTTTGGTCTGAAGACTAAAACCACCAACAAACTTAATTTGTGCCCTTTCCTCCACTTCCTAAATTTGCAAGTACATCCCGGAACTTAACAAAAAAACTTGAAGTACAGAGTGAGCCTCAGACAATGTATCTCAGGTAAGATTCAGAAGAGCTCCAAATTACTTGCAAGCATTAAATTGATCACCCTAGGACTTCTCCTAAGTGGAGTTCCAAGTCGGTACTCAACACCCAGGTCTCTGCCAGGCCTACTCTAGTCGTAGTTCCAGCTCGTAGGACCTACACTCCAGCCCTTCCCTGATACACCTCTGGTTTCCAAAGTACTTTGCACCCCCACTGAACCAACCCTTGGACTATATGTAACAAATGCAGAAATGGCCTGGGAGCAAGTCACTTTGCTGTTCCAAGAAAATTATCCATGAATGCATTTATCCCATTATCAGTACAATGATGCCCAATTCTTATGGAAGAGAGCAAGTTCCTTTGCATCCATGGCAGCATCAGAGTTCACACACAGGCAATTTGCTACTGAGCACATGACATGCATCAGTTTAAGCAGAGAAGCAAGACAAACAGATCCACAATGTTGTAGGCAACCACTTGGATGGCTTAAGCCAGAGACCACACTAATAACATTTCAGGCAGAGGAGGGTTTTTTCCTTCGCTTTCCACAGAGCATGGGGTGAACCCAAGGGGAAACACTGAAAATCTTCATTTTAAGTAAGGATCAAAGACAATCATCTCAACAAAATGGACTTGTTCTGAATTGCAGAAATTCAGACAAAATACATAGTGATATTTTTTCCATAATTGTGGAATGGAGCTCAAGACATTTTAAAGTTTGCCCTGCTCTAGGAGATACAAATACATAAAACTCCTGAGTTGTTCAGCTTCTTCACCTATGCTACAGACAACTGCATCATTTCCAAGCTACTGTAACTTCCAAAAAACCACAACAACCCATCACGTTGTTCTAAGGCCCAAGAGGGAGTATAGGTGAGGGTGACTTACTCCTTCATTCACAAAACATGAAGTGTGAGAAAGTCCTTAAAGAGACCTGAGAGGGAGAAAAAACCTAAAAAACTAAATTAATTTTAGGCAAGTGAACAAAGAAATAGAAGAGCAGTGAAAGTATCTGAAGGCAGTAAAAATTAGTTACAATAACAGTAGCTTTTTAAACAAAAGCCTAAGAAACAGAGACAGAAAGAACAGTGATTATAAAAGAGGGAAATAAGAAATAGAAGGGAAAGAAATGAACAAAGTTAATTTTTCCACTGAAACAAGAAGCAAATATAAACAGGAGAGGAGGAGGAAGAAAATCGAATGGCAGTTAAAAATAAAACATAACACGTTTGAGATTCAGTAAGCGTATGAAATGATTCAAGGAACTTCAGAAGATCTTAACAAAGCAAAGAGGCAATACACAGGGATAGGATGAACCCAAGCGATACTTGTTTTCTTGAATATTTGTGTACAGTAGTTTTAACTGAGCAATTCAAGAATTACAGGTGACAGCACATTTAACAGTTATTATATAACGTTCATAGTATACACTATATAATGGAGGGGAGAAAGGGACAAGGTCTAAACACACAATACAGGACCAAGCAATGATAAAAGCAGATTGATCAAAATCAGCACACCGTTCAGAAAAGAGCTGTTATTAAAATTGTATTATGACTACAAACCTTTTTCTTGGAAGTTTTCATTGAAGAAAAACATATTAGAGTTCAGATAATGTCTCTTCCTCTTCTCTACACTACACAGGTTCTTCCAGTAGCAAACAGTAAAAGGAAAGTACCATCGGCTCTTTAATCCAAATTTTCCTAGAGGATAATTATGATAGAAACTGTTCCAAAATTTGTAGTTATTTCATATTTGTTTGTAGACTAGTAATGTCCTATCATTACTTACAAAGAGCTGGTTAGACCATTTAATTAGCTCAAGCTCTTAACTGCACTTAACAAACCTCAATAAAGTGGAAAAAAGTAATTTGGCCATAACACCAGGTCCTGCCATAAAATCCTCAGTGTTACTGTGTTTTACCTTATCTCCAAATTGGCTTTAAAGCATAAAAGAATCATAGACTTAACAATATGTAGTCACAACCTAACATAACCTTGTGACCTAGAACAAAGAAAATGCACCAAATGGCCTGCCAAGGCAAACAGCCTTATTGTTTATTATAACAATAATCCATTGCACCAATCATTAAAGATTATTCTTCCATTATTATCTGCACAATTTACACAAATCACCCAGCATGAGAAACATTTATTGTAGCACACAAACAGAAAGGGCAGAAATATTCTCCTACACACAACCTAAACTTTGGCATTGCCCAATCTTTCAGGCTTCACTTACAAATCACACAATACACTCTCTCTGTTTGGAGCTGCATTTCATTGACACTGAAGAGCAAGTGTAAAGTTTGTAAAATTCAATTGTATATTCCACACAGACTTATCTTTCAAGGCAAAATTGATTTTTTATTTTTATATTTTTTAAACAAACAGAGTAGCTGGAAGAAAAAGGTGACATATGCAAATCAGAGGAAAAGCAAACTTCAAACAGCTAGTGAGGCATTAGGCTACAATTAAAAAAGCATCAACCAACTCAATAATATTCACAAAACTTGGTTAATGAAAAAAAAAATCCCACTACTTTCTGAAAATACACTTGAAAGTTAATCAGTTTTCTTTATACATGGGACTGTGGACTGACTGGTAGCAAGATACAGTTACCAGGCAGTTCGAAGTCTTTGTGATCTGAAAATGTGTTCATGTTCATGGGTTTCAGCCCAAGTACTGACTCAGAAGATTCACCTTTTTCACAGGAAGTTTTGCTACTAGGCTGAGCTCTGTTACTGTGAAGTACCAACAAATCCCTAAGTCCTTCAAATATTAGTCATCCTCATAAGCAAACAAAAGATATTTCATGCCTGGCTACAAATTCTAGTCCATGTAGGAGTTAGCACTACTCAATATTTATGTATGTAGAAAGACTTTCTTACCCAGTCCCTAAAGGCAATCAAAACCTCAACTCAGAAAAAGATATATTTTTGTTTTAGTTGCATACAATGAGGAAAGTCAATTCTATACATTTTATACAATAATTTCTTCAAAAACATGAAATAAGAACAACTCCATGATCTTACCAGGAATAATATTGTTGAAATACCAACCACCTATAGAGTATAAAATGGAGTCAAAGAACATCATCCAGCACATCCATCCAAAGGTCATATATCCTCCCTGTGCCATTGACTGGTGCACATTATTCCACTGAATTCCTGGTAGTAATAGTAATAATAATAATGATTTTTAAAAGGTCACAGCTAAATCAGTACAGCATTAAAGATCACGAACACATCAACACCACACACTTCTGGGTATTTAAGCACTGACACAAAAAAGACCATAGTTAATAACAGTAATTCTAATGAATAGAAAGGAATTGCTCTGCCTCTACAAGCCTGTGTTCAGAACAGCAGGTGACACTGCTGCTGGGAAAATGCAGAGGAGCTGTTGTAGAAAGGGCTGTTTAGGAAGCTTTAGCTTGCCCTTAATTTGGCAAAAGAATAAGAACTACGAGTCTCTGACAAAATGGGGCACCGGCCTCTTCAATGAATCAGGCTTTATGCCATTCTGCTGATATTATAAAGAAATGGGTTACACAAAGTTTAAAGTCATTTCTATAATGCATTTCTATAATCTGAAAACTTAAATCTGTGAATCCTAACTAAGAAGCAAGTATTTTTGTGCATTGACTGTATACAGAGGTAAACTGGAACAAATTCACTAAATAATTGCTTCATAAAAGTATTACATTGCAGAAGACTGAAAGGAAGAAGGAAGGTGCAAAACACTAGTACTACAGAAAGCTACCATATTGCTAAATGGAAAACAAAAGTAACCAAATTGTAGGTTTACAAAAAGCATTGCATTTTTTTCTGAAAATTCTACTTTGTCTGCAGTACAGTGTGTCATGATATTATTTCTACAATTCTTTTTTTACATTTGTCAAGAAATGCAGTTTTTCCACAAAGCACGTTTTGCCCTTTCTTCAGTGAAGATGAGTCATTTTGATGAAGTGTCTGGTGGGAAATTTAAGTAATATTTTCTGCAACTGTCTCTTCCACTCTTACCAACCTTTGTATCATTATGATACTTTTTCAATGCCTAGTGGTTTGTAACATTCACTGTCATCAATATCGATCTTGCTGTAGTAGTAAAAAAAGAAAGGGATTACATCCCCTTATATATTTAGATACATAAATGCATATCCTTTGTAGACATTTATCAAGGGCCTAGACATTCACTTCTGACTTTTCTAAAGCTTCAGCATCAATAGGGGCAGCTCTTAGCAGGGATTACCGTGTTAAAACACATAGCAACCTGTTAAAACATTTAGCCAGTTTCCAAACATTTTTTTCTTCCTAACACTTAAACATAATAGGGTGTTCTCATGCATTCCTGCACCTGCACAGTAGCTCAGCGGGGATTTCACCAGCTGCCTCCAAGCTTGCAGAGACAAGCTGCTACTCAGGCTGAGTATGAATATGGTCACGTAGGAGAAACGTACAAACTACTTTACAAAGTAAAGGTAATGTTTTTCTTACTTTCCAATGTATAATAGTTAAATATTCAACTTAGCACATTCGATGAGTGAGATAATATTCAGTCAGATGCTCACCCTTGGGTAGCTCTACTGGATTTCACTAAATATAAAGTTTGGATTTGCATCTCTAGAACAATTTCATTTGCTGAATACACTCCTTCTGTCATCTAAGGGGATGTGGAGATTTTCCTCCAACATGTATTGCAAATAGAGCAATGCTAAGCCCACTTTAATTTACTGCTAGAAAGCAGCACAAGCTTAACTTAATTTTCAAGGGACATTAAAAAGGTTTTTCTTCTGTTATGATCTACCCTGTTACCTCATTATTAGAGACTTTTTTTCAGAACAAAGTGAAAAACATTTCCAACTGCAGTTTTTGAAATAATAATTACAAAGCTTTTCTTCTAACCAGAGAGCTTACCTATTTCTTGGCCCTCAAAGTATGTAATGAAAAATACTCCTTGACCAAAGGCAGTTGTAGACAGAAGACACTAGAACACCAGAGGAGAAACAGGATGTGAATATCAAATAGAATACATCATTAACAAGCTCCATGAAATAAAATAACTTGTGATACTAAAAGCAAGCACAAAATAAATAGACCTTTGTTTCACATAGGCTAATGGTCATTATTTTCTTATATGTTTTAACAACACTCCCCCACCTACTGCAGTAGTATTTGCTCTACCTTAAAGAGCTCCACTGGCCTAGTTATTAATATTGAAAAGCATTATTTAACTTTATAACAAGTTATAGACCATCATAAATCTACTATAAACTAAAAACATATAATGTATAACACTGTAAAAGCATGCAAAGGAATAGAATTTCTGTAGTAAGAGCAGTGGTCCTACTCAGTTTTGAAAGACCGGAACTCAAGAAGAGATAGAGGCAGAAGGAACACACACACTGGGTACTATATGCTGAGACAGCTTTTTTGTGCAAGGAAATAATTTTTGATTTCCAAGAAGCAACATAGTCATGCTGTATCACAAAAGTACAAAATCGAAAATAAGCAAGTTAGTGATGCAGTATAACAAGGAAGCATGACTGATGATCAGTGGAAAAACAGTGGCAAGCTCATGAAGGCTGATGGAAAGATTCAAAACATTACTAAAATTTATAAGCATTACTCAGTGATAAAGTTCTGCAATTTGAAAGTGAGCTGAAATAGAAGGTTGTTTTATCTCCTATTTAAAAAAAAAAAAACAATTAAATAAGACTTCTGCAATATTTGACATAAAAGAAACACATCCTGCCAGCTTTCTGAAGAAAGAGGTATGACTTAGGAAAAAATTTCAAAATTATTAGTGGCATAGATTACATTTTTGTACAGAGAAGTTCACGCTAATTCCCATCAACTGAGTCCCTGCCTCTTACATGGCTAAGGTTTCACCATCTCACTTGATGGCCTCTCTCCTCTCTTCAAAAATCATTGCCTTTTTCACATGCTGCTGCCTCTGGTTTTCAGCAAATGCAGGATATCTGAAGAGTTATTTTGAAATAACTGATTTTAAAGTGTGCAAGTTATCTGATGCATACTTTCCCCTCTCTATGACCCAAAGGAGGGAGAAAAAAGCAACAAGAGAAAAAAAAACCAAAATAAATTCCACCCTGCCTATTTATGCCTGAATTCTGCAGTCTTATATCTGTGCTTACTTGTATGCAAAGAACCAATATATTTTATCTGACCAATTGACACTGAAAAAGTATCCATTTTTTTAATAGTTTATGAATTATTCCACCAGCTTAATTTAGTACATGGTTTATTTTGAAAGAATGAAGTCATAATGTGTGAAATATAGTTTGCATTGTATGATGGTGATATTTGATGTCCCAATCAGGGATATAGTATGTTAAGACAGTACAAAGACATAAAACAGCCTACGGCATACATAAAACAGGAAATGACATGGAAGAACAGAAGCCAAAGAAACATATACCTCAGATTGCATAGCCAGATAAGCACTAGACAAATTTCTGATCTAATCCCCAATTGTACGCAACAGAGAATCAATCACTAGTTTTCCTCCAAACAAATAATGACTTTCAGGAGTGGCATGCCATCAGGTGCACTTGAAAGTACACCAACATTACAAATATTTTGAGGCAAAAACATAAAGAGAGCTCATAAGCATGAGGAATACAACTTCCTTACATTTTCTGTAGGTTTACAAAATTTCCCTGAAAATCATTATTTTTTATTTCTTTCTACATTCAAAACATTTTCTTAATTGGATATCTCTTAATGTGACATATTTCCAGTGAAACACAAAAGCAAACAGAAACCTGGGAAAAATACAGCATGGTTGGAGGAGAAAAATTGGAAAAGGAAAAGAAATATTTACCATTATAATCTGGCTGATGAAACTCAACTGGTTCTGCAAGACCAACAAAACTATGTAGGGTAAGAAACTGATCATATACAAAAGGCTTGCACACAGAGCTGCTGTATTGGCATTGCTAAAAAACGCTCCCAAAAAATAGCTTAACATAATAACTGTAACTCCAAAATCCAGGAGAAAAAGGAAGATGAGGAAGCCATTGCTATAAGCAAAGATACCACTTGCTTTTAAAATGATGGCCAGCGCACAGCTGTTTATTGTGAGCACAATGACGTTCTCCAAAAACCAAGCAAAGAAATGAATGGCTGGATGTACACCCATTGTCTTCATATACTGCAGGACAACAAAATAGCATAGGGAGTTAATGTTAGGAAACAAATTTTCTTCTTCCCTCTTCTTTTTTTTTTTAAGCAAAACATGTTGCCACCAAGACACTACCAGCTCCCCAAAGGATGTCATCTTCCCCTTAAATTACTTGTCTTTTTTCCCTTTTCCTGTGCTACCCCTTCTGCTGCTCTCTCCTGGATCAAACACGATTCTGAGCAGGGCTGCCTCTAAGCTTAGCACATACTAACATGAGGAGTCTTAGGGCTTAGGCAGAACTCTCTTTTGCATAGGGTCACAGAACCAGATGTCAGATTACTGGGTCCTCCAATGAGGAGTTTGCCTTTTTATACTCTAGAAGTACTGAAGACGTCTACAGCACTGTATAAACAAATGTTTTTTCACAGCCTGTTGCTGAACTAAAAGTAACATATGGATATGTTTGTAAACTTTTATGTATTAGCATGCAAATAATAATTTAGCCAGATACGAAGTATCATCCCTCTTTTTTTAAAAAAATGCTTTTGGAAACAAGCTAATACTACTTCTGAAGCATTTTTCATAAGATGATCAAAATTAACTTTATTAAGTTGATTTAATATTTTAAAGCATTAAAAAAAATAAGGCCTATCTTACAACACAAAGTTTAGAGAAATTAGGTAATTTCCCAAATAAAAAAAGCTTACTCCAGCAGTATAAAGACCAGTATAATTCTTAAAAAAAGTATATTTATCCATACAGAAAATGTGTCATAAAACCCCCTGTCCTTCCATATGCCTAGGACCTGCTAAGACTAGCCGTTGAGGTAAGCAAATAATTGTCTTTTCTTATATTTCTGATAATTACAAAGTAAATGGCAAATTTTTCATTTAAAAAAAAACCCAAACATTCTAGCCACAAGGACTTTTTCCAAATAACAGTTTTCAGCTTCAGCTTTTATGGATCTTTTGCTTGTTGCTTTTTGTCTCCAGAAAAACATTTGCATACTAAGAGGACTGATGCTCAAACTATGTTGTGAATCTGAGCTGGCAGCTAGAATTAGAATCTCCTACCCAGAGGAAACAAGTGAAAACAAAGCCAGCTGGATTATCAGTACATAAAAGTACCTCAAAGTTTAAGTTTTCTATTTCAGTACACTTTAATAAATAAATTTTATTTTCAGAGGCTAATCTGCTTCTTACCTCTTCAAGATTAATTTCTCTTTCATAAACCAGCTTGCGAACCATGCCAGCAACTGAAACCATCCATGTTAACATCATCATAAGTGGGAAAAAAAACCCTATATTGTTCAAGAATCTATGAAAGAACATATATGCAGAGTTGTTAGCCCCTAAAGGTAAACGTTTTTTTTAGCAGAATGTTAATAGGTTGATACTAGGACTATTCTCAAAGTATGCACAAAATAAGATTCGACACGAACAATAAGACTTATTCTTGTTCTGGTTAGAATTGCTTATTCTTCATATAACAAGATAGATATATGTATTGGTACTATAATATTATATTAGTATTTGCCAACAATACAACTAATGTAATCACTCTTTAGGGCTCCATTCAAAGTCAAACAGAATTCAGATTTGTGTCAATGGCACAGTAATATATTTTGACAGTAAGGAATAACATAAGCCAGTCAACTTTTGCTCCACTTTAACAGATTCATTGTCACTGACTAGTTTTAAATTCTAATAGTCATGATGTTTTGATGGTTTTACAAAGAACAATCCTACACTTTTCTTTTGTTTCATCAGCTTTCCGCTGTATTTCAACACGTATCAGGGACCAATTTACAGTTTGTGTACAGGACAATTAAGGATGGAAAGAGGGTATCTTAGCATAATGTTAGTTGCACAATATGTTGATACAGTCTCTGTCCAGCAGACTACTTCACAGTATAGCTGCAAACAGCTCATAAAGGGTCACATGCCAGACAGAAGTTGCATAATGTGTTGTGGTCACAGCTGTTAAACAACATTTGCTATGTTGTTTATTGGTATTGGACATACCGGTTCAATCCTGTGCTGAGACATACATTCACCCACTACAAAGACCTAGTAGCTTCCCAAGTCCTCTAGCGCCAATCTAATAAGGGTAATATATTGAATTAAAAAGTTGAAAGTTTACTTACAGATCACTGGTATGACAAGGGTAAGGCATGGCTTGCACCTGAATGGCTGGGTCTGAGGTATCTGTCCCAGTCTGTGCTGAAATAATTGCCCTTTCAATCATGTCTTGAAGAGGAATAAAGATGTGGTTGTATTTAAACCCATCAGCTGGCAGCTTCTGGGGATGGGATTTCCATGCTGGGTTTTTAATCAAATCTGTTCTCATGCTATAGAGAACACTGGTTCTAATTGTATATGAAATGTGTCGTGGAAGGAGTTTGCTAGAATCTTGCGTCTTGTTCTTTGGTGTATCGAAGATGATACCTGACACAAGAAGAAAAGGAGCTTCATACCCAAGCTTACGTGATTTATGCTATTTACATAGCTAACTCATGGCCAACTGTCATGTGATAGTAGGATACATTCACCTGTCAGGGAAGGCCTCTAAAGTTTCTTGACCCCCCAACACAAGAATAGTAGGTTTCATAGAGACTTACTTTTTTACATTCATGAACATGAAATGTAAAAAATTATTCACATGATAAATGGGTTTGCAATGATAATTTTTATCTGAGAAAATTCCTTCTGTGATTTGGGTTTTTGGATTGTGGTTTATTCTCTTTGCATCCAGATTTAACCCTTATTGGGGGACTGATCTCAATTCCACGATAAAAGCAGCAGCCATAAAATTTGTCCATCAAAGGATAACAACCCCTGGAAGTGGGTGACAAAGTAAACAGTACCAACCCACTAAAATTTACTCTGATTTTTAATTTCTGAGTTGATTACAAAACTTCTGGTTTAGCACAGCAGAATTTGCATATTTGTTTTCTCTAGCTCTGTATTATGAAAAAAAAAAGGCAGAATAAAGCTTAATCTGTAGCTGGAAACATGAAGTCAAATACAGCATATTGGTTGTATTTTCTTTCTGGATGACCCAGACTTTTTAGGACTTCTTGATGAATGTGAAATGTTGACCTTTTTTCCTTTGGAAATGGGAGAGATGTCTTACCTACTGCCTGGCTCTCTGAAAGATAATATGATATAGAATACTTTACTCTGCTGTAAAGCTTATTTTTTTCAACTGCTCAATCTCATTTTCCCATTTATACAAAAACATTTAATTTCCTAAGACGTTTCATGAGGCTATGAAGGCTTTGAAGACTACAAACAAAGCAAGCAAGGAAAATTCCGCTTTCGTTTCATATCTTACTATGGATGCTTATATCTGAGCATGTAATTTCAACATGTTGGACACATTAGGTCCCTTAAAATGCCATCTTACCTCTTCAAGCATGTGAAGAGATTATAAGGCTACAGTGCTGAAAAAAATCCCAAGAAATGTCGTCTTATGTTAGCATATGACCCTTCCCTGTGTAAGTGAAAGCAAAATGGATCTAGAACTTGACAATTCGCTTTTCTGAGGGCCAAGATCTATCTGTCTGTTTCTTCCCTTCTAGGGGCAAACAATTTCACTCTCTACGAAGTGCTCCTGAGAAATTTTCGTTATCTCATGGTATGGCCTGTTGGTGTTATGTTGATGGAGGGTGGTCATTTCCACATTCTGCAAATCGGGGTACTGCAGAGATTACAGAACAAACATAGGATTCCAGACTGAGTAGCTTCATTCTCTAGAACTGCTAACTGCTTTGACATGTCTTCTGTTGCGTACTTACAGGAGTCCAGGGAGGCAATAAAAACCAAAACAACAGGGGGAAAAAAATGTGGCACACTTTATATAGACATAAATGGGGCTCTCTTTCGGAAAGTCTACTTGCAACTTAAAGCATTTTATGCAAGAAGAGAGTGTGTGTAATAAGAAAAACATTCTTGTTTTTTTAAACTCTTTTGTACAATTAATTGATTCTCAGCAATAGGGATATAATGCAGGAAAAGGAAGACAGTGTAATCCCAGGGAAGGAAATAAATGTATCCATTGCTTAAGAATTTATTTACTCTGAATAAACAAGTTAATTTCACTAAGATGTTGATTTAAGAATAAAACTTACCAAAAAAAACCCTTTCTGTCCTCCTTTTTTCAAGCCAAGAATATAAAAATTAAAATTCGAAACAATGCAAACTAGATGATCTTGTCATAATAAGTAGTCAAGTTTCCTCAGTACTATACATTTTTTAGCTCTTTTTATTCTACTTTAAACATTTATGACTATTCTTTTCAATATTTTGTTAGAAATAACAGACTTCAAGGATTCATTTGGCAGTTTCACAAATAAAACAATATCTTTACATCATATAATAGAGCATTCAAATGTTGTGGATTACCTCTAGGCTAAATGTGCTTTATTTTGCCTGTATTATGTATGTTTTAATACACACTTTGAAACTGTGTAAGCTTAACCTACCTTATCAATAGACACAAACGACAACTACAAATCTGATGTTTTCTGTCAATATGCATTTTAAATAAGGTACTTACTAGCTAAAAAATTATTTTGCTGCATGAGTTCATGAGCCTTCTCCTCCAATTTCTCAGCAGAGTCGAAAGGCTGGAAACGGTCCAGTAACACACAGGGAGAGATATTTACTACAAGTTGTGACAACAGGTCAATCTGTTTACTTGCTGAGCTGTTAAGCATCTTGTTCATCATGGTTTCTAAGATGAGGAAACAAATTGGACTTCCTTAGTTTTAATGAGCAGAACAGAAAGGTATGTTCTCACTTGCACATCCTATAAGAATAAATACCCTTTCTATTTAAAAAAAGGAAGAAATTTTGAAAACATAGGAATTTTAGTGTGAACTTGTGGAAGCAGAGTTCATGTCTCAGTGGCTTTTACAAGTCCTCAGCTACTTTTTCCTTCAATTACAGAGCAACAAAAACGTAACAAATTCTAGCAAAGTTCTAGCAAGAAACCATGTCCTTGAAGCTGTAGGACTTTTAACATTTCCTTATCTTTCCGTAACTACTCCAACAAATACAAGCGGGTTACTGTACTTTGAACATCACAACAGAGATCCATCTCTTTCATCTAGTAATGTATTGGCCATTTCTTCTCTCCTTGACACTGCATATTTCAAGCATTTTGTTGTACAGGACATAAGCATTTTGACTCGAGCCTTACATTTAAAAAGCATCTGACAAAAGCCTACAACCCCTCCATTTTGACTTTGATCTTATCTATGGATCCAGGATGAATGTATACCTTAATGAAAGCCTGGTTTCCAAAAGCACTGAACCTTTGGAGGAATTCATATCTTCATCCACTGTTAGAGAATGTAGAGATAGTGCTATATCCTTATTTTTGAGAGAATAACAAGGACAGCATGATCTAGAAACAATCTTAACTCATCTGGATTTAATGGAAACATCTGAATTTCTCAGGTAATAATGTTATAAAACAACCAGCACAAGTTTCCATCTTAAATTTTTCAAGACTCACTTGAAGATATAGGCTTTAAAAAGGACAGGTGACGATCTCATTTGATAACAGTGATGACAGACAAACTGTGGATCATAGATGTTATTCAGCATCAGCACAGGAAATATTATAATAGGAAGGGAGATAAGGTGAAAAATATATGGAGTAGTCTGGAGAAGAGACATGATTACCAGTGAGAAAGGATAAAGATCACAAGTAGAAAAAGTAGAGGAACTGATAGTCTAGAACTCAGAAGACAGGCAAGCAATGACAGGGTGAATTCATGGGTTGAGAGGAAACAGCTCCAAATATAGATACTATATGTTTATTTACTGCTACCCTTGAGGAGGACAACAAAGGAAATACCTATGCTGCTACTAGTTTTGTGGCATTAGAGAGAACAGAATATTCCTAACAATAAGCCCAAATAGTAGGGTTAAGTTTTCATGTATATTTTTATATGTGTGTGTTTGCATGTGTCTGTGTAATTATATTTAGCCCTATATATATATACACACACATTTAAAAAAAAAATAACCAGAAATATCTTCACCAGCTGATCTTTGAAAGACCTTATTTTGAAATCAATAATTAACTAAAAAAACCTTCTCTCCTGAATTAAACTATTGAATATTTTAGCATAAGAAATGCCAACTAGCTTGCTGTTTGCTTGGAGTATGGCATATTTAAATGTTTCTGGAAACAAAATATTGTCTTTCACAATGTGTGTGAATTTCTATACTCTAGCATAGAAATAACACATATATATGAACAGATATAATCCACAGGAAAGTTTTAGAATTAAGATCTGTAGTACTGCCTATCTTGTATTGTTCCCATTTATAAATGTAGCAATTATGAATAAAAAAACTCTGCAAATCTGTTTTTACTGTTATCTTCATACTTTGTTACATACCAACTCAGCCCTCATCTTTCACTTAGCTTGTTTATCATTAAGTAACCATGAGGAAATATACCTGTTTTATGTAATTCTACTAGGTAGAAGTGGTATTTAAGTAAAAGGTTGCAAGAAGAATAAATTGGAATAAACCAGCAATGAATGAATTTAGATTAGAAATTAGGAGACAGTTTCTAGTTATCAGGTGATTTTGGTGGTGGCACAGTTTTCAGCGATGATGTTAGAGCTATTCATTTCCAGCTTTCGATATACACATAAAACTGTTTCATTACAATGAGGACAGCAGAGGGGTAACAAGGAGGAAAGCTGCCTATGTTTTTTTTACCCTGGCTGTTACATCCCAGGTCACATGTAGCCCTCCATAAAGGAGATTCCTCGGTAGTGAAAAAACACTTCACATCTGGGAGAAATCACAGAAGAAGGACGAGAGAGCGACTCAGCAAGCAAGATTCTAAAAGAAGAGCCTGCAGCACAGCTGCCTCCCAGTGCCTCTTGGGAGGTTTGTAAGGACTGCGGCCAGCAAGGAGCTCACAAGTTCTAGCGGGACAGGGTTTATATAAAATTGGTTACACCCAGGAAATTACTGCAAATTGCTGAGTCGGAAAGAAAGCACAGAGGAATACAGTTGCCTTGCCAACACAAAGCTAAATAAGGGTTTAAAAAGAAAACCACAAACTTTTCTGCCCTCAGTTAAATATTTACTTTGCTCCAGGTGAGTAAAACTGACAGAGTAACCCTGTAAAATAGTTTTAGAAATTCATAACTTTGCGAGGTCTTATAGCATGATAATTTTATAGAGAGGTTGGAAGAGTTCTACATCAATCCACTCTGTGTCCATGACATTTTCCAGCAGGAGTAGCAGGGTGAATAACATGTCACTAAGACTGTTAACCATTTTTATAGCATTGTAGAGAAGTAAAAAAATATACAAACACAAACACCTTGGATTTGAGCATAATTAGAAGTCAGTTTAACGCAAGTGTAGGTGTAATAAACCAACAGAATATTTGTTTTATTTAGAAGACAAAATACATAATCACACAGATTAGGTGATTTCGGAAAACCTGAGCTTTGGATGGAAATAAACAGATTGTGAGCGGTAAAACCAACAATGTATGTGTATATATTTAAGACTTTAATCGGATGCAAGTGAAATAATTACAGGACTAAAAAGCTGTTGCAGTATAACAGTAATGAAATTTAAAAAAAAAAAACATAAGAACTGAGTTTTACGGTAACAGCTGCACATGATTATAGACTAATAAAATCAACAAAAAAGCATATACAAAACCAACATAAAAATAAGAGGGCATAGTCATATTTCAAAAAGCAAAATGACAATGTGACTCTGTAAAAAGAAGTATAATCAAAGTGTAAATGCAGAAGAGTGCTCTGGCACTTTGGACAAATCAGCTTCACAAAGGCATAAATGCTATTGTGATTTATAATCCAGATTGATTTTCACTTTTTATTCGACATTAATTTTATTGACTGTATTCCATTAAAATAAAGAAATTCTAGTTTCATAAGCCATTCTACTTAAATTATTTCCTGTATTCACCATCCAAAACTATTAACCTTTTATTACATATTGTCAAATGTCCTTAGCTCTGTTAAAAAACTATAGCTTGAGAAACACATGCACAGATTTCTGTGATGATGTTGTCTGCAACAGTGAAGATGGACCTGGTGACTGCAGAGATCTTGATATCCACTTAATGAAATATTGTTTGCCCATAACCTATCATGTTGTTCCCAGTGTTAGGTCCAAACAAACAAAATCCATCTATTACTCAAGTAACATATCAAGACAGCTACGTTTCCAGCAGGCCTTGCAGGTTAAGAGACTTGCTCTTTCCTCCCTCTTATCTTTCAGTTGTGTGATTCTCTGGGGTCTTTTTCAGTTGTATTGTGATCCAGCTTCACCATGAGTGGCGAGCTGTGCCTGACCCAGACTGGGCAACAGCTCAGTGGTTAATAAAATCTTCCTGAGAGATAACAAATTTGAGTCCCTCACCTAAGGAGGACAGCAAGCCCAGATTCTTACTTTCTGGATTGAATTCTGGACACCATTTGCCATTTTTCTTCATGAAAGTGTGCACAGCTAGTCCTAGCCTTCAAACACAGCCTTCAAATCAAGGCCAGTTTCATTAAATCTCACATCCTGTGTGCAAAAGAAAAGCCAAGAATTTCAGCTTACACCAACCATGACAGCACCAGCTCAGAGCAGCAGTACAATTTAAAACAGAACACACTTCATCATTTACAAGCTTTCAGGATCTTCAGTGGATTTTGTCCATCTCCTGCCTAGAGGCAGCTACTGAAATCTAATATAAGTTGCAATTCAAGTACATTCATTTGTTTATTTTAGCTCTAGACGTAATTCTTTGACTGTAGAGCAGACTTAATAACCTGCTTTGCTGTAGAGTCTATTTTTTCCAACAATGAGGGCCACAGAGCCCTTTTATGGGGGTATCTGAGAGTTCATCACTGCTCTCCTCCAATAAACAACTGGAACAGATTTTTGTCCAGCTCACAATTATCCTAACACTCACTGATAACAAACTACTCAGATCTGTCCTCTCTACCACTGTCTTCCTCTAAGAAGCACCCAGCTCCCTTTGTACATGATGTCACACTATCTGTTACCGCATTTTATCCCACTTTTCTCTCTTTCTGGTCCTCAAAATCATTAACTTTTCTTAAATTACATTAGACTGTTTTGGTAGGAACAGTTCTTTCTGGCACACGTCAGCAACCACTTTAATTATCATGCATCATACTGACAGCGAGACATATTGAATTTTTTTCAATTATCAAATTCTTATAAAATCTTTAAGTAATTTAAATTTCCAGCATAACCCTTTCTCTTCTCCTCCTGTATGCCCAAAATTGCTCATAATAATGCTCATCTCCTCCATTATAAACTGTTCCCCTTGGGATATCTACCTGGCAGCGGAGGGCATACTCTACTCCTGGACATCTGGCTGCCAGGGATCAGTACCAATGCAGAAAGGGTGTAGCCAAGGATGGCTGTGTCCCAGGGGGACACGGCTGGGCAGCCCCATGCAGACACCTGAGCCAGGGACACTCCTTTCCCCTCAGAGCTGCACAGAGCTGTGGCTGGGCCTGTCCCAAACTACAACTCCCATCACATCACAGCATGGCTGTGGACCTGGCCATGGACCTGCTGATCTGGGCCCAGACCGCTGCCCACGGGTTGATGTCCTGGCCTGGCCTCAGCATCACCCCCATGTCCCCTCCTGGCCATCCCAGGGCTGGGTCTGACCCTGGTTACTCTCTACTGACCTGAGCCCAACCTTGCTGCTCCCTGATTATAGCTGTATCACAGGCTTTTCCAAAGCTCAAGGAGACCACATGCAACTAATTCTCAATAAAAGGAGAAAAAAAAATACAGACAGTTTTTGATTAAATACACTGTACCCAATCTCATTTTCTATTTATTTCCATTTAAAGTATATAGATTTCCTTCAAAATTTACTACAAAAATTTACTACTACATAATGGAACTGTGGCTACCAGGATTACTTCTCCCTTCCCTCCTTTTAAGTAGAGCTCCTATGTTTATAACTCTCCCGTGACAGTTTGCCACTTCTAATTCATTACCAGATTTTTCAAGTCTGTCAATATTTTGAAATGCAAATTATCCAGTCTCTCAGAAGAAAAAAGACAATTAGAAATATTTGAGACTAACTCAACAAGAGTATTTGAAGTCTGGTACTTTAGTATCATTTAACTAGGTAAAACATTCAATTTCAACTGAACATAGTTCTAAGTTCAAGTCTAATAAGAGTAATCAGTACATACACTTTTATGTACATACCATATACTTGCATTTTTTTCAAGAGTTTTTCCATGTCAATATCCAAATTACTTTCTATAAAGTGCTGTATGAAATTGCTTTGCAGTGCTTCCTAAAATGAAAAGTGATAGATGTTATATCAGTTTTATCTTCTCCAAAGAAATATAAAATATACATATGCATTCATGTTCAATTCCATTACCAGTATTTCCTGCATAACACTGGAGAAGTCACTAAGCCTCTCCATGTCTTCAGTCTTCCCCTCTTAACAGGTTAACTCCACGCATTTCAAATAAACAGCAGAACATATACTCCCCATTGCTGTACATCACTGTCCTCCTTTACTGCAAATATTTCCTTTTACATTGTTTTAACTTCTTTACCTCATTTGCCAAGTTCTAAAGGATTCTAAAAAATTATTAGCTGTACAAGAGCGTCCCGGGATCTGCAAGTCTAATGCATGATTACTAGCATCATTCCTTAACTGAACTTAAAAGTTCAATTGATATGCATGGGCCATGACAGGATTCTGCTTATTTTCCCAAAGTGTAGCAGCCCTGCATGTTTTCACAAGTTAACCACGGCAAAACTATGTTTTATTGGGGAAAACAAAAGGACACAAAGATGTAGAATGGGAAAAATCCCAGTTACAATAATTTTTTTTTTTTAGTTAATATTTCTCACATCAAGTTTTTTTTAACAGTTGCACACATTGTTGGAAAAAGAAAGTGACAAACAAGCAAGTTCCAGAAAATATTTTATTTCCTACAATCTTACATTTGTTTTAACTAAGTGTATAAATCTTGTATATGTACCTACTTGTTTTATTTCCCCTATTGCCTAGTAATACTGGACATCGTGAGGCAACATTGCTTTTAAATATTTTCACCTCGGAAGTTTCTCAGTATCACACTGTAGGCTCATAACCCAAAGCTAATCTGCCTCTTTTTCAGCTTTTTTCAAACCTGAAGCCAGATAGATGGGCACTTTTACATGTATAGAAATTCTGTCTAGATGACATAATAAATAGTTGGAAAATAGGAAGCCCCCCACAGTTCACCAACCTGCAGTCGTGAGACCGTGAGGACGTTTCCACTGGTTTTAAAAACCTCAGACATCCTAAGCCACGTCTCAGAGTAAGTCTTCAAATTTTCCACAAAACTAAAAGTGAAATTAGCCTGGAAAAAGAATACATGGAGAAAAATGAAGTAAAAACTATGCCTAGCAAATCTTAACAAAAAGGAAAAACTGGCATGCTTCAGATCTTCTGCAACACGTTTCCATTTCACTTTGATAGTCAGCAGCAAGGATATCCATGTTTTCTTTTTTCTAGTTAAGAAATGAAAAGTATTTGTTGCAGTCTCTGAATACAAAACAAATCAGTGTCTTCCTGCAGAGTGTATGTTTCCTGCCTGAAATATCATAAACACCTCTTTGTTTTATAATGTCCCTTTCATACAGAGTATCATAGAGGTTCTTCAGAAAGACAGAAAAAAAAAAATACAGTTAGGACATATTCAAAAGAAAGCCTTTGCAGACCTTGTGGGTCTTTTATTCAGATTACTTTAACTGAATATATAATAAAAGTGAAAGTTGGAAGCATCGTCTGGATAATAAATTCAATGGACCAATCAATCTATTTAAAAATACTCTCACAGAGGAACACTCGAGTATAGCAAAATATTCTCTGTCCCAGTCAAACATAAGCTACCATTTCTCTCTTAGCCACTAGCAAACAACCATCAATTTTTTCCAGCCTGTTTTAAACAGATCACAAGTGTACTCAAGATTAGAAAATATTGCAGCATCTTTTTGTTTAAATTGGTGTTATCAGTCACAGATGTGCATTTAAGAACAATCCAGCTTTGTTATTATGGTAGAGATCGTGACATTTCCCAGCACAGTATCTGCACTGAGTTGTAAACTCCAATTTGGGACACGCTTTTCACAATAATTCCTATTGAATATACACCATTTTTGCCATAGTATTTTAAGTGCCTTTTGCAAAATCCCACTCCTAGCACAACATGGGAAAACAATTTGTGGTGGCTATTTCTTCCGTTTGTAGCACAGAAGACCCCAAAGAGACCCTTGCAGATAATTTCATTTTCCTGAAAGAATTTAAGCATTTAACTTCTATGGGATTGCCCATTCCACTTTCCAAAGGAGAGTGATCCTAAATGTTAAACTAAAGTTTGGTGTCAAATCACCTAAACAAGTTCTTCCGCTAACAAGCAACACAGAAACCTCATGGACTGAAATCCCAGGCCTGAATCATAGAATGGTTTAGGTCGGAAGGGACCTTAATGATCATCTAGTTCCAATGCACTTGCCATGGGCAAGGACACCTCCTACTAGACCAGATTGCTCAAAGCCTCATCCAACCTGGCCTGGAACACTTCTAGGGATGGGGCCTCCACAACATCCCTGGGCAACCTGTTCCAGTGCCTCACTACCCTCATAGTGAAAAAGTTCTTCCTGAGATCTATTCTAAATCTACCCTCTTCCAGTTTGAAACCATTACCCCTTGTCCTATCACTACATGCCCTTGTAAAAAGTCCCTCTCCAGCTTTCCTGTAGGCCCCTTTCAGATACTGGAAGGCTGCTATAAGGTCTGCCTGGAGCCTTCTCTTCTCCAGGCTGAACAACCCCAACTCTCTCAGCCTGTCCTCATAGGAGAGGTGCTCTAACCCTCTGATCATCTTTGTGGCCCTCCTCTGGACCTGCTTCAATAGGTCCATGTCCTTCTTATGTTGGGGGCTCCAGAGCTGGACACAGTACTCCAGGGGGAAATCTCACAAGAGACCAGTAGAGGGGCAGAATCACCTCCCTCGACCTGCTGGCCATGCTTCTTTTGATGCAGCCCAGGATGCGGTTGGCCTTCTGGGCTGCAAGCGCACATTGCTGGGTCATGTTGAGCTTCTCATCCACCAACACCCTCAAGGCCCTCTCCTCAGGGTTGCTCTCGATCCACTCTCCACCCAGCCTGTATTTGTGCATGGCACTGCCCCGACCCACATACAGGACCTTGCATTTGGCCTTGTTGAACTTCTTGAGGTTCGCATGGGCCCACCACTCAACGCTGTCCAGGTCCCTCTGGATGGCAACCCTTCCCTCCAGCGTGTCAACTGCTCTAACACAGCTTGGTGTCATCGGCAAACTTGCTGAGGGTGCACTCACTCCCTACACCCGTGTTGCCCACAAAGATGTTAAATAGCACCGGTCCCAGTACCGACCCCTGAGGAACACCAATTGTCACTGCATGCCACTTGGACATTGACCCGTTGACCGCAACTCTTTGAGTGAGGCCATCCAGCCACTTCCTTATCCACCAAGTGGTCCCTCCATCAAATCCATGTCTCTCCAGTTTAGAGCCCAGGATGTCATGTGGGACAGTGTCAAATGCCTTGCACAGGTCCAGGTAGATGACATCTGTTGCTCTCCCCTTATTCACCAATGCTGTAACCTCGTCGTAGAAGGCCACCAAGTTTGTCAGGTACGATTTGCCCTTAGTGAAGCCATGTTGGCTGCCACCAATCTGAATATCAGGGTCATGTAACCCACTGTCCAGGCACAATGGTTACAAGTGGAGGGAGACCAGAAAGGCTGCAAGGGTAGCAAACAGCCAAAATGGGAGATTGCTATTTCCCCAGTACTGAGCAAGCATGCATCACACAAGAACACAAGGACATCAAATTTTCAGACATCATTAGAAATTGTTATATCAAGCAGCTCGTAAGCTCTACTGAGCTCAGATCTTAGTGCTTCTTGACTTGATTCTGAACAGCACAAAAGATTATTTAATTTTTTTTGCTGAAGTCACTTTCAAAGAGCTACAGTAACCATAATCTGCTTATATTCAACCTCCTTACACAAACAACAAAAAAACCTACTGTAGCAGCATGGATTTTTCAAAAAGATGAACTTTATGTAATGTAGAAGCTTATTTGAAAGACATTAAAAGCAGCAAAGGGGTAAGATGTGTGCAGTAAGTCCAGAGACTACTTAAGGCAGTATAGAGGAAACTGAACAAATGCATATTGCCTATCAAAAAAAGATTTGAAAAAGGCTTGAGAAAGACCATATGCATGCACACACACACTACACAGCAGGAAGCTATTAGAAAATATCCTTTTAAAAAAACAAAGTTACATCCAAATAAGAAAACAAGAAAGACTAGGAAAGAAACCTTGAGTAACCTGGTCTAGTGGAAGGTGTCCCTGCCCGTGGCAGAGTGGTTGGAACTGGATGATCTTTAAGGTCCCTTCCAATCCAAACCATTCACTGATGCTATGAAAAAGGTTTTTTGTTTCAAATTTTTTTGCTTTCTCATTCACCACAGCAGGCCTTTGGGAAGGTCCTATGTCAGAAGCCTTCTACATGGAGAACACTAGAGAATCTGTTTCAAATTGAAGCAGCAGTAAGAAAAAGGTCATACAATTTAACATAATGAACAATAAGTAGTTTCCAGGACAAGATAACATCCAGCCAAGAATTCTAAGAGCACTCAAGGATTAAATAGTTGAAATACTCACTGTAGTGTAACGCCCTGATTAAAATTCCCTTCTTATCAAGGAACTGGAAAATAACAAATGCAATGCTATTCATAAAAGATGGTAGGGGAACCAGGGGACTACAGACTAATAATTCTGAAATCTGTACTAAGAAATTTTAGTTTTGCTATAATAATAATAGTAGTAGTAGTAGTAGTAATAATAATAATAATAATAATAAATTACAATAAAGAGTAGTCGTGGAAATAGATAATAGAAATAAATATATTTGGGAGAAATAAACACAGGATTTTAAAAAAGAAGTCACCTCAGTTGAAGTTGAAGGACAAGCAAGGGAGAAAGAGGTTGTTGATGCAGAACATCTCACCACAGGCATTATGAATACTAAGAGTTTATATAAGCTCAAAAAGCAAGTGGACAAATTATAGCAGTAAAGTCCTGGTAAGCCTGACGCTTAAGGTTTTGGTAGTTGGGACAGTATTTTGGGGGAATATCACCTTATTGACATGTTCTTCTGTTCTTCCCTAGACAGCCTTTACTGATTACAGTAGAAATCAGAACCTAGGGCAAGATGAATGCTTAATCTTATATAGTAAAGCAATTGCTGTGAGTTTGTATGCTAATGACTAGCTGGACTTTGATGTTTAATAGAAATTCTCTTCAAGTTCGCTTCTTCCTAATCAATGAAGAGCCATTAAAATAAAAATTCTTTGTAACACCTAGGCTGGATATTGCCTTTGATTAAAATTAGAGTATTCAATATCAACTACAGTCCTGTCTGGATTGAATATGTCTAAGTCTCTTCCTAATGTAAGAATAAATAAAAATGGTATTTTGAACTTATTGAACTGCTTTTATAATGACATCTTTTAACAGGCTGACAAGTCAAGTGTACTTATGCAAAGCCAGGCAGGATATGTAAGTTTATAGTAAGAACTTACTCAACTCGTTATCATTTTTTCTAATTATACTAGACAAAAAGACAGGAAACTGATATTAATGAATTTGCTAGACTTGTTTTCTCTCTTTCATTTCTCAATGGTCTTGCTACATTTATTTTATTTTTTTTTTCTGATTGTTTCAATTACAAAGAAATAGCACACAGTTGTCCTAATGTGATTGCCTGAAAATAAGGTCAACTATGAGAACCTTTTGAAATAAGAAATGTTTTCATAAGATCAGCTTGTCAGTGGCAAAAAGTTCAGTTGCAAAAGCAAGGATAAAAGACACGACACGTGTTCTTTGAAATCCTGGATGCTGGCTGTCACTGAACTTTTTTGCTCTCAGTCAGCACTGCAGTCTGTATCTGTGATGGTCACTGTTATTCTACAGATTAGAACTGTTGACTTCTTAGAAACTAAACCTAGCAACCTCACAATTTATCTAAGAATGGTCAATTACACAATCTTGAAACAAAATAGACCATGTGAAAAACTTGGAGAATATATCTTAGTATACAAACATCAATGTTATTTTTAGCTTTAATCCTTTACTTTTTTCTTCTAATAAATAGCTACCATGTGGTCACATAGTCTAAAGGAAATTAGAACTTCTGTTTCAATTTCAGTAGGAGATTTGTCTGTGTAAGGGCTACAGGGTCTCTTTTTAGTAGCTGTGTTCAAGATACCTGGGACAATACTTTGCATTTAAATTTTGTTCAGAATCAAGTCAAGCAATAGCTGACAGGCTTCTGTAATAAAACAAATAAAAAATTGTTGAATAATCTTTCCTACTACTTTCATATTTACACATAAACAGATACATAACCACAATTGCTTGTTAGATCTACAGGTTTGGGGGAAGAGTGGGGGTGTATTTACACAGATTCCTGAATAAACTGATGGAACTTTTGTGAGCCTGAGAATACATAATGAGAATGAGACATCGTTCTAGAGACATCTACCAGAATCTTTGTATTGTTCCAGAGCATTAAAAAAAAAAAAAAATTAAGCAAAAAAAAAAACCCCACAAGCAAACTTCGTTCTGAACTGTATTACTCAGTCTTGATTTCACTAAAAGATCTATAGGGGAACACAACATGTCAGAAGATTTATCTTTCTTACAGATGCTTTTAAGAACGTGGGTTTAGCATATTAGTTGGCAAAATAATGTGGAAACGTCTTACGTGCATTATTCTAAATGTCATTGTAACATAGACTATAATTATGCATTCAAAATTACCTGGAATTTTAATCATTTCTTACAATTTATTCTTTATAGAAGTTCCATCTATTAAACATCAAGAGAAGCTTCATTTTTAGCTGACTAAAAATTTAAAATTAATTATACTCAACTCCATAGAGATGACCTGTTGCCCAAATTAAGTTATTTAACTGCAAAATATGAAACCACTGAAACCTTATTTCTGATTCACAACAGGAACTATAAAGTTACCTAGTATATGCTTTTTGGCTTAGGTTTTTTTTTTACTGTATTTTTAGAGCATAAGTCAGAATACCACACTGTACTCCATTTATATGGAAAATAATTACCATCAGATTTAAAGTTACTACAGTCTTTTTGTGTACCACTTACAAGCAGTAATGCTTTTTTCTAGATTTTAAATTAACCTAAATTACCATTCTTGCAATAAGTAATATTCCAGGGTAAAAATCGTATATTTGCAAGATAAATGCAAAATTTGCAGAGAACTCTAACACGTACTTAAAATAAGTCATCATCCCTCCTCTTATAGAAATGCCTCAAAGCTAGTCATGAGCAAACATGTCATTGTAGATAATCATGCTCAAGACAGAGCACCTACCATACCAAAACTACAGAGACAGTAAAACTGTTGAATAATATCAAGTCATCAGTGTTCACACATATGGCAGCTCAGCTACTACTGATCATTGACACAGAATCGTCTAGATTGGAAGGTCCTTTAGGATCATTGAGTCCAACTATCAGCCTAACACCGCCAAATCCACCACTGAATCACGTTCCTAAGCACCCTGTCTACCTGTCTTTTAAATACCTCCAGGGATGGTGACTCCACCACTTCCCTGGGCAGCCTGTTCCAATGTTTGATAACCCTTTCTGTGAAGAGAGTAACCCTTTCTATGAAGAAAAATCATTCATTCTATTGGTGTTAGAAACATAATCAGGAAGGATGCACTGTAGGTTGGTGGTTTTTTTAAAACGAAGCTCAGGACTACAAAGATGATTAGATGATTAGGGGGCTGGAACATCTTTCTTATGAGGAAAGGCTGAGGGACTTGGGTCTTTTTAGTCTGGAGAAGAGAAGGCTGAGGGGGGAATCTCATCAATGCTTACAAATACTTAAAGGGAGGGTGCCGGGAGAATGGCACCGGCCTTTTTGCAGTGGTGCCCAGTGATAGGACAAGAGGTAATGGGCACAAACTTGACCATAGGAAATTCCATCTAAACATGAGGAGGAACTTCTTTCCTTTGAGGGTGGCAGAGCCCTGGAATAGGCTGCCCAGAGAGGTGGTGGAGTCTGCAACTCTGGAGACATTCAAAACCCGCCTGGACACCATCCTGTGCCACGTGCTCTAGGTGACCCTGCTCTGGCAGGGGGGTTGGGCTAGATGATCTCCAGAGGTCCCTTCCAACCCCTGTGATTCTGTGATTCCCTCAGAACAGGCCTTTGTTCCTGGAGCATCCCATCCCCTGAGTTCCCTATACTGCCCCATTGGAGTTCGCATCATAATAAAATATTGAGGGCAAAAGCTCACTTGGAATACATATACCCTACACCTTGATACAGCATGATTCACATGACAATTCTGCTAATATGATCTTTTTAATCTTTCTATACAAGGTTTAAGAGACTTAAGAACAAAATTCTGCTTTTCACACTGAGGTGAAACCACTGTAACAAGGAGCATAAAAGAGAAATATTAAGCTTAAAGTGGGAACAAGGTGAGAACTCAGGGGGCAGGGTGTACCCAGTTTTCTGAAAGGCAATTATCCAATTGTTTCTACCTACCCTGAAAGAAGTCGACCTTTAAAATGAAGTACAAAGACAAAATCAATAAACAGAAATAGTGTTTCTTTTGATACTCACCTTCTCCATCACCAGGTCAATCATGTTGATGTTTGAATTGTACAGTATCTTCCCATGCAATAAAGGTTTCAGGAAAGTCCATAGCAAAGCCCCATTATAAGACTGCAAAATCTCCTGATAAAGCTTCAAGCAAAATGGAGCTGCAAAAACAAAGACAGACTCACATTTAAGATGAACAACACAGCTGAGGTTGGGTTATTTAATTTTTGTTTTAATTCAAAGAAAAACTTGAATCTTATTTTAGGATCTGTCACAGCACCATGCCAAATACCATCCAGCTGCCACTAAGCAATCACTACAGGTCCCTGAAGAGAAATTTTTTAACCACAATCTATGATAGTGTTAAGGATGCAGAAGTCTAAATATTAGACAAAAATAAATAAATAAAATCAGAAACCAAAGAGCTTCTCACATTTGTGAAAAGCAGCCTGTGAACCCCATCTATCCTAAAAGTGACATGCGTGCATTTTAGAGTGGAAAGACACACGCAAAACCTCTGCCCACAAAATGAATGCCGAGGGAAGAGTCACCTTAAAAAAACCCAGACTCACTCCACACCCTTGGTTGTTCTGCAGCTTTCTGTTCCTACTTAAGAAAGAAGTAGGAATACACAAATTCCTTCAGAAATACAGACTTCTTTATTTGTAGAATTTCGTAAGAAACTAGTAAAAATACAGGAAAAAAATTGGCATGACAGTTAATTTCTTCATTTGAAAAATCTAATCAATTGACCTTTCCATTCCTTAATCCAAAACCATGTTCCTACATCAGATGAGACTATCAATGGATTAGGGTATATGTCCTTCAGAACTAGGATCCAAGGAATAGCTTCCAAGTTATCCCACTGCACTTGAGCTCAAGTAAAGGCAATGAGTTTCCTGTATTCTGGGGGAAACACACATCTCCTGTGTTTTGGGGAGGGGTTTATTATTTGTTATGAGTAGATTTAGAAATATCCCATTTCCAGTGCTGTGAGGAAACATTAAATAATGTCATTAACTCCTCAAGGAAGATAAATTATTATACATAACAGAAAACTAGGCCACAAACATTTAAAATCCTGCCAAAAGTTAAAGAATCAAGTGTCAGAAATTTATCATTAGGAACATCCAGTTCTTTGCCCAAAGTTTTACTTTCTTCAAGGAAACAATCATTACTAAACACAATCATTGCTAAATGACAGCAAAGAATTAAAAGACTCCAAGCTGGCCAGTCAGAAACATCAATATGCTAAAGACACAGAAGGCTTACTAATCTCAGT
Organism: Burhinus oedicnemus; assembly: GCA_008921705.1. Lineage (NCBI taxonomy): Eukaryota > Metazoa > Chordata > Aves > Charadriiformes > Burhinidae > Burhinus > Burhinus oedicnemus. The sequence continues at coordinate 940,316 of VFFE01007197.1, forward strand.
TTGCTGTGATTTTGAGAAAGTCATTGGCAAGTGTCTGGTACACAAAATACATATGAGTTAATCACTGTGAAGGAATACAAATCAAGTTTCTGTGGCGTAATAGAAATTTTTTACTTTTCATTTTCCATTGCCTCATCTACCAATTTGTAAAATATGGGAAACAGTATTAATCCACTCATAGGAATGCTGGAACTGATGCATTAAAGATATTTCAAGGTCCTAAGGTAAAAGGTCTTACAACACTCCAGAGTTGTGACAATATTTAAGGAAAAAAAACCTCATCAAGAAACAGATAATGCTTCTGGCCTAAACAGCTTTGAAAGAGACAAAGTCCCAAACAATCTCTCCAATCAGCCATCCTGCTAATTCCATTCCTCAAATGGGAAAAAAGAGCAGAGCTGCCTTCTTACTGCTATCCCACTCACACGTGAAGAAGGCTAGGACAGAGCTCTGGCTCCCTCCCAGGGGTCCCAGCCAAGCCAGAGTCAATTTCTGGTTGTAGAAACTGATAGATGATAGAGCCATGATTCACAGTCACAGATCCTTCCCTCGTGACACTCTGTCACTGAATTCTTCTCTTGCACAGGGCCACTGAGGCACTAGCAAGGTTATTAACGATATTAAAATTAATCAGGGTAAGTCAAGTGTATATTGAGGAAAGGGAGCAAAGGTGAAATTATGTAAGAGCTAAGAGATTTTCTGGGCACTTGATAAAGAGACTAGGAATATCAACTATTCAAATACTTATTTTATCCAGAGGGCTTGCATATTTTACTGCATGATAATACCACAGCTTTGTGTTCACAGAAGAAAGGCATGCAGCAATAAATTCTCAATCTTGTATCACAAAGATATATTTTTAATACCACGTGCTTTAAAAATTCTAATAAGTGTGTCTCTAAGACAGGAATATTCTTATTTATTATTAGAAAAGATAGAAAACAACCAGAATCACTTCTGTCTCATCCACAATTATCTCATAGCCATAAAACTTTTATAGAGCAACCCTTGTGCTCAGGATTACAGTGTCAACTGAGACGTCAGCTGGTATATAAACATTTCCATTTAAGAGGGGAAAACTTCACTAAATTTTAGATGCATGCATGCAACTTGTGATTGATAGTTTTTCTTACTTGAGTCTTCAGGAATGCCATATTTTGCCATATTGTCCTCCGAGAGTCCCATGATTCTGGGCATGTCGATGAACAGGTTTGCATTGCTGAAAAACGAAGATTCTTCTTTACACACTGCCTTGATTACAGACTCCAGGGATCCAACAGCTGAACTTCTGAATTGCCCACCTTGCAAGAACTAGAACAAACAAACAGAAATACAGATGAGTTGAAGTTGTTTTTAGTAGCTTCAGGGTGTAGCCCTGGTGTTCTCTCAATATTGGCATCCAAGGAGTTTGACAAAATTAGGCTGTTGAAACTGCCTACAAGAATGAGGGCCTGCTGTGTTCTTTTCTGTTCTCCTGATCACCTCTATCATGAGGGTTAAAAACAGCTAACACAGTTTTAATTACGAGGATACTCAATGAAAGACAGTAGCATAATGTACTACATTAAACTTTGAAAAATACTCTGTATTGGTTAGGCAGAAAAGGAATGAAAATATCAAGACAACTGGAGGACAGATTCCTTGATGACAACGTCAGTTTCCACAAAGCCTTCTCTTCTGGTAGATTACTCCTGTATCACAAAGACAGCAGAAACAACCAAAACCATTTTGCATATGACTGTATGCAGTGAAAACAGTTGCTAAGAAGAAAAAAATATTCAAGTACACATGCCCTAAAAGCCTATTTTTCAAGTACATCTTTTAACTTGTTAGACGTGCCTCTGGTTTTTGCATATCTTGAGTCACACCTGCGTATATTATTGCCAGTTGGTCATGACTAGCATATATCTAATGAGCAGAGTGATCTGACTGCTTTTATGGCTTAAGCACCATCATTCACTACATTAAAAAAATAAAAAATAAAACCAGCCTCCTCTGTGCAGCTTCATTCTTCAAGTAACACGCTCAGTTGTAACTGGGATCTCATGGAAGGCTGTAGAGGTGCACAGTTCTAAGAGAGGATACAACTGCAAGCCAACGTGCTGCTAGAGTATAAGTGAAGGATGCTTTGGCCCACCTGATACTCATTACTGTTGCAGATGCTTGTCAAGAAAAATGTAACGAGACTATCAGATGTCATTTGAAGACTGCACAACTGGCAAATAGAAAAAAAGACTGTGATATGTCAACCAAACGCATTTGAAACTGAGATAAATTAGCATTTTATCATTGGAATTACTTTTTTTTTTTAAACAGAAGAGTCAGTTTTCAAAGTAGTACAGCACTTTACATAAAGAATAAATCACAGACAGTTTAGAGATTGTGATGCTAGAAACAGTTTATCCTGATCAATGCATTTACTGAAGTGCCAGGTGCTGCTTTAGTAATCCTGGAGGAATATCAGAAGTGTTATTTAAAACTCAGTGTTGGCTGCTCCCAAAATCTGACTTTTTGCATATGGTTTCAGCATAGTAAATAAATAATATCCAGATTTCATAATACCATCATCTACAGCTCTTGAATGAATCTGCTGGCATGGACTTTACTGGAGGAATAAACTTTATTTATGCACAACACTGAATAAAAGTGGTTTTGAATCCTTATTAGTGACTATTTGCACTAGAAGGATAAATGAGGCATATTTCAGTCAAAGAGCACAAACTTACTAATTAATTCCAGTTCCAATCAAAATAACTTGAAATTCAAATAATGAATATTTATGCAGTAAGCTGCCACCAAAAGACTGAATCTACTTACTGTCTTTCAACTAAATATCCACTGACTCGATAAGATATGTTTCCTAAAATTTAGCTTTGATAAAGTGGGAGAACTATATAGGATGTATGTTCACAAAAAATTATCTTTGATCCAGTTGTTCTAGTTTAAACTAAATGAAGTAGACCTGTAATCAAGGCTGATGAATCCAAACAAGCAGCCTCCTACAAACAAAGTAATCAGTCAACCAGTCACTCCAACAAATTAATGGAAGAGGAAGGCTGGAACTCGATTCTTAAATGGGGACAAAAACCTTATAGCATAGGGGCTTCTGATCTAATTGGACAGCTGTATGCCTAAAAAATATGAATAGAAACAAATTCATGTGGATCAGAAATATCAGCTATTCAACAAAAGAAACCTAAAAGTCAAGCACAGTTATAGTTTGAACATAAAACTGAAATAAATTCAGAATCATTATATTAAGATGGGGGGGGGGGGGGGG
>VFFE01007197.1:943615-980460 GCA_008921705.1 Burhinus oedicnemus
AACCAAAGGGCTAAAGGAAAGAAATGCAGAGAAATAGAGATTCCTGCTTCTGGGTAGAGCCGTAAAGAAAACAATTGTTTTGTTTGCTGTACTGAAATTGACAGAATCAGGGGAAAAATTGTAAAATTACTGATTTAATTAAATTATTTTTCAGAAGCCTATCAAATTTAGATGGCAATATTTGAATGAAAAATAGAAAAATCATCTATACTCAAGAATGAGTGACACAATGCTCCAGGAAATAATGGATATCCTGTTGTAATGTTTAATAGGGCAAGATATACAATAAATTTTCAAGTGGAGAGCAGTTAAAGACAAAAAGTGTGTGAGGAGTAGAACTTAATGCATTATCAAATTATCATTCCAGACCAATACAATATCCTTACGTGGGAAGGCAAATACTTTTTCTGTGAAAAAGATATATGCTATCTTTAAACTAGGTGAACTCTAACAGCCAATTAATGTTCCTGTCCCAGAAAATATTAATCAGCATTAACCCAATAACTGTGTGGTGGGTAAAAAATGGCCTTAAGAAGATATTGCAGGGACCCTGTTAAAAGGGAAGAAAACACTGGATCACAGAGAAGTTACTAGTGTTATTCCTGTGAGACTGATCTTAGGTCCACTGTGATAAGTTTTTAGCCCTGAAAAAAGCAAGTTACTGAAATTTGCCTATAATTTAATACCAGAAGGCATTGCAGGAGAAAAGAAGATCAGAATGTGATACGGCAAGAAGCTAATTACCTAATTAAAGCAAATTGAATATAAAAATAACCAGTGCAAAAAGTTATTTATCAACTGAAATCACGAGATGCTGTTATAAAATTGAGCTTATCTGGGTATATCACTGATCCTTGATCAAGTAAGAGACAAAAGTGTATGCAGCTTACGAAAAAGGTTAATGCAAGATTAAGAACGTCATTTTAATAGGTATAGACATGAATGAGCAGAACTGCAAGAGTCATCAGCCATAATTCCCCTCAAAGACTGTACACATTTCTTGTCGCCAACATTCAAGACTAGCTTTAACACAGAATGCGAAGGTGACTCTAAGGTGTCTGAGAAAACTGAGAGCCTGTTATAAAGGCAAAAAACTAAAACAAACAAAACAAAATAAATCTAGTTAACCTTTCAAAACAGAGAAGACTATGACTGGCCTTCCACAAACACATGGGCAAGTCAGAGAATTTATAAAAGCTACAGAACATTTTTGATACAAGAATAAACATACTAGCCATGGATAAACTTAAGTCAGAATTTCATACATTTATAACACCAAGAAGTGTTTCAAAAGGTAGTTTTAATAGAGAACTTGTTCAAGTTAGTGGAGGGATTAGAGAATGAGGCCACCTTTCACAGCTGACAGCATACAGTAATTCAGCAAGTCCCCTCCAGCTTATCTATTCATCCATGACAAACATACTAAAAATTAGCTATGGAAATATAAGTGAATAGTTTCAAACAGCAAACAAACAAGCAAAAACCATATTCGAAATCAGCAGTGTTTTCCTCAGGGGGATATCCATTCACTCAATGTTGTTAACAGTAGAATGTGGCTCTGTATTCCAATTACTACTGACTGGCAGATATTGAGTTTTCACATCTTTTATTACACAGTATGTAGCATACCAATTCAACCCCACATTTTACAGATACTTTAAAGGTATTTCTTGCCTTTCATTTTGTCTTTCAGTCAAAAATCCATGTGCATAATTGACAATTACTTTATTATCTCTTTCATTACAGAAGTAATTAATTATTATTTTAAATGAACTTCAAAACAACTTTTTCAGTTAGAAGTTAATGAAGGAGACAATCTGTTTTACTCTATGCTGATGGTCCATGTATTTTTACTTTAAAAATCTTTACATACTTTATTTGTAATCTTCCCAGGTCACTCAACTACTTTGCTGTTTGTTTTATGAAAATAAAAATCCAGAAGAATGGACTCTTTTGAAAAGAGAAGAAAATATTTAAGGAGGAAATTGTATAACCAATATCTGCACTGTAGTAGTGCACTTATTTAGTAGCATAAGTTTGGCCACTATAGAAAAGCAGCAAACAAAATAATCAATAATTAAAGGTAGTATTTGAAAGTAGAAAAAAAAAACCCAAACAGTTAAACCTGAAAAGGAAAGGATAGTTAAAAATAAACATTTACTAGTCTACATAATAAGAAAAAGTTACAGAGACAGAAGAGCCCTTCAAAACATCAAACATCTAATTTATCAACAAAAGAAACAGACACTTTTTTTTTTAATCCTCCACAAATTATTAGGTGACAAAAACAAACAGAAATTTCTCAAGAAAAAATGAATTAACAAGAACTAAGAAAATAACGATTGTGTCAGAAAAAGTGACTAAAAAAGGCAAGATGTAAAAAGGAACAAAAATTCCAAGGTTAAGTCTATGCTACCTTACAGGATACTATGGGTTGCCATGGAGCAAAGACTAAAACTGTGACCAGATGGCCCTCTGGTGTTCGATTTGTTCCTTTGCAAACTTTTTTTGAATAGGACCTTTTGAGAGGTTCTTCTATGAAATAAGCAACTTTGGGATTTCACTCCAAACAGAATACTTCATTTGTTCGAAGGAAAGTCTGACACAAACAGAATTAGTTTTAGGAAGGCAGAAAAGATGTAAGCATCTGATGAAAGCCACCTTCCATTGTGGTAGCCCAAAGAAGAGATGCTCAAAAACAAAACTAGTATGCACAGAATAGCATTTTACAACATGTCTCTGTCTCGCAGATTAGATCTTGAGAAAGATTCTGGTCACTAGGGAAAACAGTATTTAAGGCAGTGCTTACTCTGTACTGTAGTCACAAAACAGTTTGCATTGTTTACCACCGAGAGGTCTCTTAGAGGTTTGTAATTTTAGAACCAGATTCAACTTTCCACACAGAATAGCAAATCCAGAAGGTAATGAATGCCATAGGGGTCAGCAGGTCTTCTTATGGAATTGGATTCTGCTTAGAAACACAAATCTTTTTTCTGATTTATTTAATATTAGATCCACCCACCACTGTACTAGCTGTATAGATGCACACACAGCAACTGCCCTTAAAGGCAGAGACAAAAGAAATATTCTCACTCATATTTCATGCCACTTTTTTAAAATGTCAAGCAGAACTATCACACAAAAACTTTAAGTGACATAAACAGAAACATCAGATACAAGGACTGCACATGGTATCTTGAAATCTTATCCTTAAAAAACCCAAAGCTATTTCTTATAAACAGAGTAACAGTCTGCTCATTAAAAAAAAAAATAAATAAATAAAATTACAGCATTAGCAGAAAAGGCATGGCTATCTCCAAATCACCAATAATACATGCTATTATTAGTCAGTAGCCTAACATCATATTAACTTAGACTATGATTTCGTAAGCTAATGAAAAAACAGAAACAACACATCGATAGTCTCAAAATTACCAGAGTGCTTGAAAGAGACCAAATTAATCTTCCTAGGGTCTATGGACTCCCTTCTCTCTAACTTCCCAGCTTTCTAGGACACAATTACTATTAGTGTTCCTCCTTAAAAAGCACACATCCCTAACAAAGCACCTCACAATGGGAATTAAGTTTTCATATTGAAACCATACACATACCTGCTGCAATGCAGAGATGTCAAGCACACCAATATCTTGAATTCCTTGGAGGAACACTGGAAGGTTTTCCATGACATGGTGGGCTTTATTGAGAAGAGAGCTGATACTAGAAACCACATCCAGTAGCATGTTTAGTACATTGCCTGTCTCAGATGGTATCTTAATCTTGGAAAAGAAGGAAAAAATCACAGCAATAAATTCCAATTAGAAACAAATTTTAACCTATCAATGAAACACTCAAAATTATTCAGTGTTTTTCTAAAACTGATTATACAATGTTCCTGCAAACCATGTTCAACAAAACTCCTTTTAGCATAACTTCCCAGTTACTCTCAAACACAGCTAAAGAAAAATTCTCTGATAGTGTTAGAACTGGTCTATGGAAAATTGGGAATTAAAATCCAGAGAACTTGTTTATATATCTACCAAGCTGAGTAGAGCTCTCCTGCCTAAGATGCTAATGGGATCTGCAACATCCTGCCCCCTTGGAATTCAATGTAAATGAGAACTTTCCCTTCAACAGGTTCAAGATGCTCAATGCAATAGCTTAATATTTTAAAAATAATTCACAAGTTAAATTAAATCTAGCAACCACTGTAGTTTCTTTAGGAATCATATTAGACAACAAACTTTCCTGTCACACTGTTCCTCCCTTTGCATTTTTCATACGCACTGTCTTTTACCTGAAATAATTGTGTGTATTTCATTCCCTACTCAACTAAAGTTCAGTTGGCTATTTGCTGTTTCCATCATGCGAGTTTTGGCATTATGAATTTTCTCTCTATTTCCTTTGCTTTTATAGGTTATTTAGATGATATGGTAATACAAACTGATTCATTGTTACCTGCCTATGCATGATAATAAAAGCAATATAATCTCATTATAAGCTTTCAGCTGCTTCCTCTGATTATCTTTATTTTATCCACCTTTATTTGACTTCCTAATAAAATGTTTGCTTAATTTTCCTCTCAGCCTTCATCTGCTTTTACACATTAGAAAAAAAAAAAAAAAGAAACCATGAAAAAAAAACTTATTCAGTTAAAAAATTAGCAAAACTTCCATAATAATTTAGGATGAGCTGGCAACATTTTTTATTATTTGCTAGGAATTCATTACGCTTCAGTAGAATTCAGTAGAAAAGCCCATCAGAATACGCACTGGGTTTTTTCTTTTTTTTTTCCACCCTCTAGGTTGGCAGATAATTCAGAAAGTAGAAATCTTTTCTTTTCCCTCTGGCATCTTAACCTATTCTGGGAAATTGTCTTGTTTTTAAAAGTGTGTGGCCAACCTGTTTAACTGCACATGCAGCGTCCAGAATATAACCCAGCATCCACAGCTTTTGAACAAAACATTCTTCCTCCCAATATTATAACTATTTTTCAACTATTTATACTTACAACATTTCATGTTCTGTTAATCAATTATTCCAAAAAACTGAAATAACACCTGCCAACTATCAGAAATCCCATCCAATAATTTGCTCTTACAAGTAGAAATATTATCTCACAGAAAACCCACACTAGATCCCAGATTATCTACAGTTGTACAGATAATACAGTTTTACTACAGACTCCTGCATCCCCTTCATTATAGTTTTGGCACTGTATTATTCTTGTCAAAGTTGTTTGACTTGGGTCATATAAAATATAGGAGGTTTGCCCTATAAGAAAGACTCATCCTGAGAGCTGGAAAAGCTCCTTCCTTAAGGAGCCACCTGAATTGCCAACATGATTTTTACAGCAAATAAAATGCATTCCAGAGTGCTATGAATTTTTCCTAGAAAACAATTTTGTAACTCTTGTAATGTGAGCTTCTAGGCTTGTTTTAGTTCCAATGATCCCAGATCAGCCTTCCACGCTTACAAATTAAGAAGTGACAAATTGCATGAACTGCAAACTCTGCTAAAGATTAATAAAACTGCGTCTTTGACCTCCTGTGTTTTCTTTAAAGCTTTCATAATTAACTCCTCAGTGACAATTTTCTTGAGGAAGCAAGAAATGGAATACAGTAGCATCTACCAACCCCATTGTTCAACTGTTTGCGGAGCTAAATGAAGACAAAAAAATGCCATACATCCAGTGTTTGCTTCCACAGAGAAAGAATATCTGAAGAAATAAAGGCATCATTAATTTATCTACCTGCATGCTTTAGGCCACCTTCAAAAGAAAAACATAGGAACTGAATGCTTTTTTTCCCATCTTACCTTGTAAATGATATGACGTAAGTTCAAATTCTGTATAATCAGTACAAACATGGTATACAAGTCCAATGCTGGTAAGGAACATAATTCTTCCACTACGGTGGAAGTTTTACTGTTTTCAGGTAGCTTTAGCAGCAGGCTAAGTACTTCTTCATCACATCTTCCAGTTAAAGCAACTGTAAAAAACTGTAAAGCACTGTAAAAAACCTATCATGATGTATATGTATTAGAATTTTTTTTCCCTGAAATGCATCACCTTCTTTTATAATCAATAAGGTGAGAATTTGTGTCACAGTAACATGACAATTTGCAATCATCAACAGACCTGAAATAATGAACTATACAGCTCTATATCAGATTGGTATGTTCTTACTTTATATTCTATGTGCATATAAAGAGATGAAGTATATTTCTTATAAAGATTTACTTTTATTTGTGACCAGGTCAATCATTCATCTTATGAGTAATCATACCATATGCAGGCATATTTACAATGCTGAACATACCCATTCTACCAGATATACACCTTTATTGCAGAAACACTTAAAGATCAAAATTGACATGTATGAATCACTAAAATCAAACAATATGGACCTTCCTTCTTTCAGAGGACACACAAATTTAACGCTTAGGGATGCTTATGCACAACATTCACTCTGAGCCAGCTCACATTTCTCAGTTCAACACTCCTTTGAAGTGTTATTATTTAATAGTGGATGAAGGCATCAGTGCCTAAGCAGACCTTGGGCAAAACTACAATAAAAACTGCTTGGATAATGATGGTTTGTTTCTTCCTACAAAAATGTCACATCAAAGGACAAAAATTTGCAGCCCAGATATCTCAGGAGTTCTTAGCTACCCTTTCTTCTGAAACACCTGAAAGAAAACAAATGGCAGCAAGCCCAGAAAATTTACAGGTTTGGAGCCTGTAGGAACCAAATTGCAATACTCTGGGCTCCATTGCACTCCTTAGGACAGAACCTGCCTGTACTGCCTCCACTGAATGCATCTGTAGCTAGTAAAAGTACTCAGTGAGGGAGAGGATCCCCAAGAAAATCAAATTAGGAGCCAAAGTTGGTCAAGATATGCAATTTAACTCTTTAATTCCTAAGAACTTTTTAATTTTCAACTTACTAATTTGACTTTTAGATTTTTATTCTGCAACAGAATTTTGCCTTTGTTCATTCCAAAGGATTTCCTATATATTTAAATATTCCCTTTTTTGTGCATGTACAAGGAACAGAATATGAATATGAATATAAATATAATTCTGCTAGCAGCATAAAAGGATACTTGTTTGGACTTCTTGTTGTGAAAGAAATTTGACTCGGTGATAAAATTTGCAATTTATTTCCTCATGCCCCACATGAATATCATCATTTCAGTCCATTTTTTAACCCATTCAGCATTTTATCCACTAGATTAAGTCCCTCTGAACTTTCCTTGCAGCTTTGTGAGTACCAGAGCTAATCCAAACTCCTATGTTCCTTATGAATGCTCCTGTGACTGCTTATAGTCTTCAGGTTACAGGGTTTGAGCAGTTTCAAAACACTTAATCACATGGAAATAAGCATGGCCGAAGCATAATATTGTGGTAGAAATTAAGGGTAAGTGCAATAGCACAAACAACTTGCAGGCTTACTCTTACCATTCCAGAAGCAAATACACTAGTAGTATACAAACACAGAAATACAGGCCTGCAATGGGCCTGCAGCTATCATTATGGTTATCAGACAGTGGCTATATATACCATAAACATAATGGGCATGCCTAAATTATAGCTTAAAAAAGTACTTGTACATCTTGCATAATCAGTAAGAGACATAGGCTTTAATGTTGCAGTTGTACTGGGGGAGGATTTAAGCACCTAAGCAAACAAAACATTCTGTATAGATATGGAAATGTGAGATATGTACATATACCTAAACTCTACATAGGACTTTGGCAAAAAATAAGGATAGAAAGTCATTTGAAAATTCAATCAATTAGCATTATAATTCCAAAAGATCAAAGTTGCACTGAATCCCATTTAACTGAATCGCTTCCAGACGACTTGTCTCATTACCATTCACTGGTATCAAAATAATAAGCTAACAATAAAGGCAGTCACACTGCCAAAGAAGCAGAAGAAAAAATCGTCTATAAGTAGTTACGATACTCTGAACTGCCTTTTTGATAGTCACGCTTTTCACAACCTTGCAACTGTTTCTGCAAGTGGAGCATCAGTGACACCCAGTGGCTGCTTGATTAACCTGATTAGGTTATGCTAGATGTACCCCCAATTCTTTTCAGTCATACAGACATTAACAAGGGAGAGAATCTGTAAGTTAGGTGGCATTTTTCATTATTTCTACTAATCTCTGGGATCACAGGAAACAGCAGCAATGATAACACACACGGTCCTTCACTCTGAAAACTTACACAATCTACCCATTAGACGATACTCAAGAAACAACAGAAAAACGAAGTGGAGGTAAGGCAATATAGTGGTGAGATAATGTAAGAACAGTGAGGAGCACCCAAATGAATAAAAAAAAATTAAATAATCAGACAACTCTGTACTGCAAGGATCAGAGGTGGGAAAATACAAAATGATTTCTCCAGGAATCCTCACCTTTTCTATAGTACCAAGATAGCTAAGCTCAAATTCCGTGTCAGCACAAGGGGTTAAAACACTGCTGAAAGTAATGAAGTGGTGCCATTTAGACCAGAAGACTAGAGGTACTATAAAATGATGTCTTAATGCTTCATATTATTGTTTTGAAGTCCTAAATCTCATTAAATATTCCACATAGAAGTGACAAGTAAAAATGTAAGATTCCACACAAACAAGGTGCTTTGGGTTTGTTTTGGTTAGTACATCAGGCTATAGATTGACAGTTAATTTAACACGTCTTTTTGATCTTTTACCTTTGAATGAGAGATACTGGCTTCCAAGATGGTACTGATAGTTTCTTCAGAAATATTGACAGAGGAACCAATGTCCAGCCTCAACTGAGTAAGATTCTTCACGCACTCTTTGACTTTCATACCTGGAAGAGAAGAAAAATAGTGCCAACAGTTCCAATCTGCTGAATTAAATTGCCCACATACTGTATCTTTTTTGCTAGATTTATTCTGAGGGGTGATAAAGGACACAAAAACTTTGTATCATGTGATTCACTTCTACTTCAAATGTAAAGGTCACTCTCCCAGCAGACTGAAGGGCTTGTGCATCTGTTTCCATTATCCTATAAGAGCACAGGTTATCCCACATCCCTGTATTATGAGAACATCTGAAATTAGTGAAGCACCCTTTAGTCCTTTAAGATTTTCCACTAACTTAAGTCCCCTCTTCTTTCTAACGAATCCTTGCATCTTATTGGACAGGCTCTGACAGGGTAAACTATGCTGTCCCGTGCCAACTCAAGCACATGTATGTGCACATGTGTATAATGACAATATACTGCATTAAGCCAGCAGTGTCCATAAGCAGTATCCTTTTAAAGTTTGAAGAACAATGAAAAAATTATTGTCCTGCAAAATTACACAGCAGTGACTTGTAAAAAACTGAAGAAAACTGGAACCCACCATTCAAAAGATTAAAATTGCTCAGAAAAGCTGCCGCTGGATTTTCTGACAACTGTAGCTCCAAATTTTCAGCCACCCTGAAATGACAGCCTTAGTTTCACAAGTTATTAGAACTAAGTCATTGACATTACTATGTATAAAGAGTAACACGAATAGTGAAACAGCCGCTAAATGAGGCAAAAGAGTCGCATTATGCTCTATGTGCACATACTGTGCATGCAGTAAGCAATTCTACGGATCTTCTCATGTTGTATTTATGTGGTGCAGTGATCATCATATTTCATGCCTAAATGAGATTGCAAATGTGGAGATCTTTCTATGATGGCTAAGTGCTCTAGCAAACAGTAGCTTACAGAGAAGCACAGGTCTAGCAATGACTCATTCCATGTTTCTTACTGAACACACATTTTTAAAACTTAGAGATACAAAGCACTGCAGTTCAGGATGAATAAAGTCTATCTAATTGTAATTTAAGTGATAAAGAGTATACAGACCTAAGATACTGTTTACCATTCAAAAACCAGGCATGAGTCTGTGGTCCATAAGAGCAGCATCTAAGCTCAAGCTCCTCTGTATTATTACAATAATTCACACAGACAATTCAAGCCTGTTATGAAAACAATCCAACAGTCAAACCAGTAGAGCAACAGTTATAACAAGGGCCACTTCTAACTGACAGCAAGTCTGAAATACTCTGTAGTAGCAGTTTTATTCATTTACTTAAAATCTATTATTTTTCCTCAAGGGAAGAGCAAATATCTGAAATTATTTTGAGTTCAAGCTTGTCAGTTTACAAGCACCATCCTGTGTTTCTGACTGTTTGAACTGCCAAACTGATCTGAATGTTCAATGTTTTGCAAAAGATATCCAGCTGCTGAGAAGACAAAACCATGGCGAAACAGCTTCAAAATAAAATTAAGGTATCAAAATTTTTACCAAACTGAGGTCATGGAAAATTGAAAACTTTCTTAGCTGTAATTCAAAGCATTTTCCTTGTGGAGCAGCAAGATCTGCTGCAAGTGCTCAGCAAAAGTGTAAGGGCTTTTAGAAATATCCAGAATGTTGCTAAATTACTTAAATAATTTAAGCATTGTATGCACTCAATTTTCAGTTTAATGACCAAAGCTTAAAGAGACTTTGATAAATAGTATTTTTCCTGTAATTACATAATTTAGAACACAGACATATGCACAAAATAGTATCTCTAACAAGAACCATTTTGGCTTTACATTTGCAGTCGTCTCTGTATGTTCCCTGACATTAGTTGACATTCACAGCTGCTGCTGCTGGTGTTCTGTAAGGCTCTCAGGAAGCTCTCCAAAGTATTGGAAAGTTTTTGGTTTACATATGCCACACTCTCACAATCCCCCTTGTTGAAAGAAGGCCACATTCTTTCACTATCCTGCAAAACACAGTGATCATATGGTTAGCAAATTCATGAGAATATGCTATTGCTTGAAGTAGCAGGCCTTGGCAACTAGAGGATGCATATTTTCAAATGAGAATACGAGTGAGGTAATAGTCTTTTACTCGTTGTATTTGTAATTGAAACTAGGTGAGACACTTTCAAGAACCAAGGAATTTTCAAAGACATGAGACTGGGAAACAAACAAAAATATTTGTGAATTTGACCTAGCCTATCAAGAAGATTCATCCATTAAAAGAAATGCCAACATTTTCATTTGAAATCTAATTTAAAAATTAAATGAGCTTTTAATTTTTTATTTTAGGATGACCATTTTTATCTTTTTCCCAAAAAAATTGTTCTAAACAACATCAATCTCCATTTAGCAAACCAAAAAATCTGGACATGAATATCCAAAGTTTTTCTTGCATTATACTTTGTGTAGTATTCACTTTTATCTTTTCTTCTTAATAGTCACATTTCTGATTTTACAAATTTTTTTTTAATATTTGCAGAAGTAGGTCATTGAATGGTGGTGGCTACAGAAATGCATTTGTTCTGCAAAAGTCTACTTTAAGATATAAGTGATGCCTCTGACGTCTATTTACCTCAAAACATTGCTGTTCATATCAGCAAAATGTCCAGGTAGACAAACTAGCAGAGCTATTTCATAAAGAAGGGGCAAATTCTATACTAAAAGCATGACTTCAGTATTTTGTCTCTGTGTACACGCATGTGTGCTCTACCCAAAGACCTCCTTCCAACTCTTGGATGAGTCTCCAAATGCCAAATGTTACCCTCTTCTGCTGGTAATTTCATGCACTGTTGAAGAAAAACAAACTGACCCCAACTGGTAACCACAATCAGTGTTTTACCCCGAATGATTCTGGCCAAGAAGTTTATTTGTATCTAGATTGATTCCACAGCTGTTCCTGTGAAGATTTAAAAGTATAAACATACTCTGATTCATGAAATTAGCACTATCACAAAATTTAAAGGAATTAAAAATGGGCTGCTGTTTGGTATTGAATGGCAATCTAGTTATTCTAGTTATAGGAATTCTAGTAATTCTAGTTATATTTCCTGCTTTCAAAGCTCACCAATGTTTACTTAAGGAATTCCTTCTGGGTATCACTATCAAAAGCAGCAGAGCTATACCCATACAAATCTCAGCTTTGGGGAGGGGGGGGACCTCATCATTCAGACAGTAAGAAAAAAAGAAGACATTTCCATTAGTTTGGAAAGTTTAATGCATGTTGTAAACAACACTTGTAGGTGTTGAAACAACTCAAACCTGATAATGATCTCGAACCACAGTGATTCCTTCAATGACAGAGAGGAGTAAGTGACTCGTTAATCCATCTTTACACTTTGTAAGAACACAGAAAACGTTGCCAATGACAACTGGTTCTTCTGTAAGAGAAAATGTCCAGGCTTAATCAGTTAAAAAAATAAATAAATTACTGTAATCAGATGAAAAGTCAACAAAATAATAAGAAACAGAAAAGTTTTTAAAAGCAAAGAACGTCTGATGTGTTAAGGTACTGAGAAATATTCCTGGCTAAATTTATTTATCATTGCAGAGGGCAAGAAGGGCTAGTTTGATTCGATTTCCATTACTTTTCTCCATTACACTTTCCTGATCTATAATAAGAACCGCAATACCTGCTACAGAACCAGAGAAGAAAACTTCATTTTTGCTCTTTGTGAGCAAGAAGCATAACTCTGAGAAAGCTGTGTATATTAACCACATCTACCTCCCCGGGCAAGCTCCCCTGATCCTATTTCCCTGTGGAGACATCAGGATGTTACTAGCTCTCCAGTGAGTAGTAACTTTCAAACCCTAGCTGCAAGGGGAGGGAAACAGGATTACATAGACATTTTGTGTATCTAGGGATAAAGAATCCATATAGAGGATATTTATCACCCAGTCATCCATGGTGGAAGTTTCTACCTAAGCTTGCAGCTCCCATGTCCCTGGAAAAAAGTTCCATTCCCCTGCCGGTAGTGGGTTCGTACATAAGCTAGCAGGGAGGGATTTTGACTTGACAGTTGAATTCTGGTTTATGGAAGGATCAAGTTCGGGTTTTCCCTTTTCCCCCCATGTTCTTTTTTCTTACGTTTGGTTCATAAGTCAAAAAGGAAAGATAATAAACATTCACCACTGCTTCTAAAACAAGCAAACCTTGATCTTGCTTACAGAAGTAATACAATGCAACTCAGTAATGCAAACCAAGGCAAGCAGTTTTCATCTTTTCTCATTAGGTTTCATAATGTTTTCTGTATCAAATCAAATATTATGAAATATCCTTATGACCAGAGTATTGGAATAAGTATGACAAAAATTTAGTTCCTTAATCCCAGTTCTCTCAATAAATAGACTGCTCTTTAGAGGTCAAACACAGATCCGAGGTACCTGGCACACATTTTCCGTATCACTTATTCTGAGTTCAACATTACTACTGTTCTACTCTTTGGGAGCTACATCAGTCACAGGAGAGTGGAGAAGATAGTCAGGACTGGGTTGTAATCACATCTTATGTTTTATTTGGAAATAAAGTTGGTGTAAGACATTACTGATCCCACCCCTTGCCCTAGAACAACAGGTTAATGCCTCCTAATTGTTCTTTGCAAACAATTCTGGACACAGTTGAGTTAAAATATGAAGTTTGAAAAGTAAAGGCTTTGGTTTCCCCAAAGAAAATATAATATGAAATTACACCCTTAGGTCAATACAGAGCCTTTCTTAAAGTGCTCATCTATGCAACGAATAAAACAAGCGTAACACATTAAAATTTGAACAATTTGTTGAAGGTGAAGTTATTCAGCTACAGTTAGCCAATATACTGGCTTAACATGGCCAGAAGTGAGAGATGCCACTTCCTTTATATACTTGCCCCATTTTTCCTTTCTGTCAGCTGTATGCTGCCTTGTGGCAACTCTGGTTCATTAAAAAAAACCCTGTGACTTGACTCAGTTCACTAGCGTGGCACAAAAATATCCAGTAAAAAAGATAAGACAAAACCCAAATGTGTATACAGTCTTCTGCTGGGTTTCTGAGTCAAAGAAAGAAAGGAAGAGGTCCTGGTGTGTCCAAGTAAGCCCAGGAGGAAGGGAAAGAGCACATGGCTAAAAATGAGAGAATAGAGCTGCAAGACCTCCTGCTTCCACTGAGATTTTGAATCAACATGACCACTCCAGAAAGAATTCATCCCTTTACATGATCTGCATGGAAATTTTGCTTGTGCCTCTGTTGGTTTAATTTCCCGGAGTCAGTATGCTTGCCTTGCTTGGCATCACCCAAATTAACTTATTTTTATAAAAGGTTGTTCAGGGTAAAGACTTAACATTATAGTACTAAGACATATGGTGACCCATACAGTCACCACTGTGGTAACCAACCTGAAAAGATTTTAAGAACATTCAAAATGGTAAACTGCAACTTCTGCAATAGTAGGACACTAGCAGGGTATAAATGTTTCTGAAGAGTCTTGCAGATTTTAGATGCTCTGTAGAAAGATTAATAAGAAAGCATTATTTTCATAACAAGGGTCCCACAAAAAATTTTCAACAAGTGACTATGTACGGCTGCAGTCTTCAATGGACCATAAAAGGATTTCAATATTAACAGTTACTACATTTGTCTGAACTATTTCAAAATCAGAACAAAACACTTCCATGGTAAAAAAAAAACAAACAAAACAAACAAACAAAAAAACAACAGGTTTTTATCAAGGTAGTGAGTCATCAGCTTTCTTACGACTTTAGGAGTGCTAGAAAGTACCTTAGGAAAAGAAGCAAAATCATAACAGCTTCAGAAATACTGAGAGCCCACAGCATATACTAACTTGACAGCAAAGAGCAGATTACTCAAAATCAGCATTTGGAGAAAATAAAGCACTTTTCTAGTATTTGCTTTTGATTTTTCAACAGATTTAGCTAACACCTGGCCCTGTGGACCACTGGTTTGAGATAGTTGCATAAAATTAATCATAAAGGTCTAAACACCACATCAGAGTCATGCATCAATTTCAGTACGCCGTTTCTCAGCTGGTCTGTGTCAGTAGGATCAGTAGCTCCACCAGCAAGACATCCTACAGCTGTTTGGAGCAACCATCTTGTGGGATTCATTCACTGAGGATTACTTAAATGCAGCAACTCCAGTCTAGCAGCACTTTTATTAAATAAATTGTCAGTAAACATTTTCCCGAAGCAGAGTTTCCTCTGCTGCTGGATTACATTTGATTTGAGCAATCTAGCAAAAATTACCTTGGGCTCAAGATTCCTTCAGAAACCGTATTTGTTAAACTGAGCAACTTAACACTATAACCACAACCCCAAAAAGGGTCATCTTGTTTGCATAAGTCATCAGCAAATTTAAGTTGAAGACTTTTCAAACACAGTACATCTATATTTGGATACATTAAAACAAACAAACAAACAAACAAACCCAACCAAAACAACAAAATAAACCACAAAACATTAGTCCCAAGCATTCCTTAATATTTAGCTCCAAAGCCAAAATGACTGCTCCAGTAACTGTGGGTTCAGTATTCAGACATGCAAGGGTTTTAAAACACTAGTATCTTCAAATATTTGATTCTACAATAATTCCAAAGGAACCACCTTGCATATCAATACAGATGACTAAACACATCAATAACCTGGCTCAACACAATACAATGTGATACCAAATATGGCTGGTCTGAACAATATTTGTTAATACAAAATACTGTTTTACTCAAAGGCACAAATCTGAAATGGAACAGTAATTAACCTAATAAAAGTATCGACTGAGTTGCTTACAAAGAGCCCTTCTGTCATTGTCAGTACACTGTCAAAATGAGTACATAGAAAACGCTCACCTCATTTCTGCCATTATATCCTTATGCAAATCCTTTAGTAAGAAGGTTATTTTGTTCCTGTCATGTTCTGTGGTAGACTGAAATATCATTTGCAAGATCTCTTGCATGATCTCCAGAGTTCTGTTTCGGGACCGAGTAGAAACTTCTCTATATTGTGCATTATCGAAAAATGAATCAATGAAGTCAACTATCTGAAGCTCAGTATTGTTTGTAAGCAGAGCTTCTTCTATAACAGAAAGATCAGCAATTATATGAAGGAGACTGTTCAGCAAAACTGAATTAGCAGTATGGGTATTATTCAATTTTTCTCTGCTAAGATGACCATCAACAAACAACATACCAGTGTAATCTTCCTTAGACTTATTTTGGAATAGTTCCAGAAAATCAATAATATCTTCAACAAACAGCAGTAGGTCATTCGATGAATTTTCATTAGCCATAAGGAGAATTAGAGCATGCACTATTTTAGAATAATTTTTATTGTTACACTCGCATAGAAAGCTGTTCAAAATCTCTTGTATGTCTTCAAAATTTCTTAACATAGCATCTACAGATGATGTATTAAACTGCTGTATTAAAACATCAAGAGCCATTGAAGAGGACTGTCCAGTGGCTAACCTTAGTAATTGAAACTCTTGGTCTATCACGGCAAGTAAGTGTCTAACATTAAGATTTACCAGTAAATCTTCCATGCTTGTAACTATAGGAAACCAGAAGTTCTCAAAGTTATCAGATATATTACTGTTTCCATTTAAAGCTGATAACATCGTAAACATTGAGTATGTCTGGTTTCCAACAGAAGACAGCATCATTAAAGGCTGAATTACAGAAATAAAAGAAAGGACAGCTTCTGTATCTAGAAGTCTGGAAACTTCACTGGTCATATTCTTAACATTTGTAAGAACAGTCTTTATAAGTGATATTCTTGAATGTCTGTTCCAACTTAGACCACCATAAAGATCATACAGCTGTTCAAGAACACCTTTGGCCATCTCCATTTCTGCCACTGACACACTGCCCAGTGCTTCTATGATTTGTAAAGCCACTTGTCTCTTCAGTGCGGAAGAACAATTGATTGAGTACGTATTATTCACCTGCAGTGGCACAGCGTAGATGGATAGCTCATTCCAATAATCTAGCAGCTCTTTGAGAACTGAGCTATTTACATGACGGAGCTCAGAAAACTTCAAAATAATAGAGTTCCATTCTTTGATCTGATGAAAAAAGCACGTCAGATTTTGAGAAATATCCATCTGAAAGTCTTCCATAGTGCATGAGGAACTGTCTTCCAGAGTGATGAGTTTCAGCTCCTTAATTACTTCAATGATTGCATTGTAACTAAGAGTAGAATTGCTATGCACAAAGTCACAAGGTTTAACAGTGGGATCACTCTGAGGTGTTGCTGTTGTGAGACTCCAGCAGAATGATGCCAAAAAACAAATTGAGGACTCTGCAGGTTCATCAGACATATCTGTCAGTGTCTCCAGTAACAGTAGAAGACTTTCTACTTGATTAGAGAACTCCTTTTCAGTAAACATTGGCATTTTTCCTTCTTGAGTCAGTATGAAAGCGTATACTTCAGTTAGTGCTTCTGTGATGTTTCCATGAGCTAATCTTTCTGTAAGACTGATGACATCAAGGAGGAGGTGGAAGATCTCTTCTGCATCATAGAGCTCATCTTGTTTAAAGACTCGTGTTATTTGCCATAAGCCAGTCAGGTTCCAATTACATGAATTGTTCTCAAATGCATCCCACCAGTCTGTTAACATTCCTAACTCATAGTCCTCAATATACAAAGGTTTGATATTTTTAAAGAAATTATCTAGGCTCCTCTGGATTTGTTTGAATTGACTTATCAAGAACTCAACATCCATGTTCCCCGTATTTTGCACCAAGGTTACCATATGCTTTAGAAACTCCTTATCATCTCTTAATGGAAAGCCAGTAAAACTAGAAGACTTGAAATTTTTAAGTGCCTTCTTTACCAGTTCAATATTCAGAGCTGATGTTTCTATCAGTTTCTGGAGAAATGTCTTGTGTTCACCCTGCAAGTCTGACTCAAGTGTACTAATCACATATTGAAAGAACTCCATCAACAAACTGGTATTTTTCTCATGCAAGAAAGATTCAATCTCAATATCTAAAAGAGAGGAGCTGTTTTCCTGGATTTCAAAAGTTTTATTTTTCAGAAGAGTTTGAATTTCTGCCAGAAGTTCTACTGATGAAAGCTGAACATGACGGAAAGGATTAAGGAACATCCTCAAAGTCCTGTTAAAGCCATGGATCGACTGACTAAAATGGGTCTTATTTGATGGACTCCGTGAGTGCTCCACTAAATCATTAACAAACATTTGTATTTGCCCTCCAGAGTTATTTAAAAGTGTAAAAATAAATTCAAGCACACTAATGTCACCTTTTACATAAAATTCAGGAAGAATAAATTTTAAAGTTTTTGCTATAATATTGAAATAAACATTTACACAAATCACATCAGAACCAGTTAGGGAACATTCAGGGACTATCAAATTAAAAATCAAATTAACAAAGTCCATGACATTCATTAGCTTAGCACCTGCCTCAATGTTCCCCAGAGATTTCAGTAGAAATAAAATATGTTTTGCACTTTCAAGGTGGGAAGGTGACTTGTATTTTTCACTGGGATTACTTAATCCACGCATCCATCTGTTGCAATCCTCCGCTTCATCCACTGTACTATAAAAGTTTAGAAAGGAATTAAGATGAGATGAAAAATTTGTTTGCAAATGGCCTATGTCTTTCAGAGTGCTGTCCAAAATCAGTTTGGTAATATTCTGGAAAATGCTGATACAAACCATATATTTGCCTTGAGGTACACTTTTGAAGAAAGCGGTTGTGTCTTTTATCTCAGCGAGAATAATTCCAAGTTCCTTTTGGGAGAGCTTGAGAATAGTAGAAAGGGAATTTCCAATGGAAAACACACCAGCACCCCTATATTCTCCCTCGGATCCTCCTGAGATTAAAGTATCAAGCCAAGCATTCAAAAACTCTCCATTAGCAACCTTCAGGATAGATTTCTGCAATTCAGTTATCATGACTCCCATCATGTCTAAAACACTTTCTAAACTGTTACCTTTAAGCGAGCTTGTGACATCAACTGCATTGATAAATACACTTTGAAGATTAGCAAGGAAAGCTTCAAAATCTTTCCAGTCATTTAAATCACCACCTACTTCAGATATGATTTTTAATAGATTCATTGCTGCTGTTGTAGCTTCAACAATAACCATAGCTGTATTATTGCACAGTTCGTCATGAGTTGCGTTTAAAAGACTTTCCGAGAGATTTGTCAAATCATTTCTTAGACAGACAAAAAAGGTTGAATTCAAATTTAAGATTTTGGATGCTTCTTCAAAAATCTCTGTCCAAGTTTGAAGCCATATAAAAGTGCAGTGCAAAGCAGAAGGCACACTTACCTTATCTCCCAAGTTTGTTATATTAGACAGAACACTGTCCAGTGGAAGCAAAAGTAAGCTGTAAACCTCTGCTGACTGATCTACAGAAGTAATGTTTGATAGATAAAAATCAATGCACCCATTATTTACCAGGCATTCTGGGGAAATATCAAGAAACTGTTCCAAATAACAAAAGGCAGCTGTTTGGAGCTCTTCATCTACAAACAAAGCTTTAAGGCTGCTCAGAGTGCTGTAGACAACTCGCATCTCTTTTTTTCCTTTCTGTGCAAGAGACTGGGCTTGAAACTCTGTGTAGTTGTAAAAGATCAGAAATTTTTCACAGAGAGACTTACTGGTGAAGTTCCAGAGAAGATCAAAAGTTTCAGACAGAAAATCAAAAACTCGATCCCCATCTTGGAAATCACGCCATACTTGAAAAGATGAAATATCTTTTGAAGTTGCATAAAGAAATGCTAACAGAGTGCTGTTGCTCTCAATATTTAAGACCAGATCATAATTCTGATACAGAGAAAAAAGCATTGGAACAAGTGAGGCCACACTAGTACTGTTTAGTTTTTGTATGTTTTTAAAGAAATCATGCACAATTTCTCCTAATTCTTGTACTTTATATATAAAAGTTGCATTTGAGAGTAATAAAGAGGAGGTATTACTCACTCTATGAATTGTGCTGAAAGACAAATTGACATGATCATCAGTCAGTGACCCGATCTCATAGAGATTCCTCAGAAAGTTTTCACTTAAGTGTTTTAGATGGTTCAAAACAGGAATATTTAACTCCGGCCAATTAGTCAGGATATTTTGGAGCAATAGCATACTTCTATTATGGATTTTATTTTCTCTAAGGGAAAATATAATTCTAGATAAGTTCTCCAATACCTCCTCCTCTTCCACTTGACTCAAATGAGAGAGCCTAGAATCAAGTTCATAGAATACAATTCTCACTATATACCAGAAAACTTCTGTCTTCTCTTTTGTCCAGAATCTCTGAAGAGGCTTGAAATTTTTTCGGAGTTCATTATGGAGTTCAGAAACTGCAAGTGAGAAACTGGTGGCAGACTCCTTTCCCTCAGTAAAATTTTTCATCCATATAATTGTATTTTTCAAGACATTTTCAATTAGAGACTGGTTTGAAGAAGCTGAGAAATCACGCATTATAATTTCTTCTATGATTTCTACAAGATGAAGAAGATGTTCTATTTCCTTTTCACCAGAAATCCATAAGTTTTCTTCAGTCTTCAAAAACTCTTTGAAAGAAGTCAAAATCCTGAAAAATTAAGCACAAGTTTTTTATCTTGTCAGTTACCTAGCAGGCAGACAAGGATTGGTTAAATATATATTTTATAATTTTAGACTATAGTTTTATTTACTTAACTCAAAGAAAGTTCAAGTAACATTTAAATAGTAGTCACAAATTAATCACCACAAAACCTGAAACAGTACAAATGATAATCACTTTGGTTTTCAAAAATGTGACAAAACTCACTCCAAAGCCACAGACACATCCAAATCAAAAGCTGAATGTAGGCAGCTAGGTTAAAGAAGTGTGCATTTATCAGTAATTATAATTAAACCTGTATGCCACAGAGTCAAACATTTTTAATTTAAGTACATCACATTTTCAGCTGTTGAAAAAAGCAAAGCTTTTATGCTCCACAACTAATTATTTTATAGAAAGGAACTTATCAATAATATCGATCAAAACCTCTAATTTTCTGTGAATTCTGAAGATTTTTTTTTCGTTTTATCATAATTATTGGAAGTTAAAACATTCCAGTTGACCAGCTGATAGCTGAGTGCTGCTATTTTAATATTTAGAAAAAAAACCCAAAACATGAAATCACAGTGAAAATTGGAATGCTCCAACTGATGTTTCCATTATGTCAATACTGTTTATCAAAAGAAAAAATATTACTAGCTCTGTGAGGCTGGTCAAGATTGAGGTGCACAGAAAAGGGCGCATTCCAATGCAAAGGTCTCAAGTTGAAAATACCTTCTCCTTAACTATGTTTTGTTTTAATAGTTAAAATACAGAACACCACACACCATTAAAAAGCTTTGTGAGGGAATTTGTGTCAATTACTGGACTAGCTTCTACAGAAGAAAAACCAAGATGTCAAACACTGAAAAAAAAAGCATTCCCCACATAGAATCTCTTTCTTAGACCTATTCAAGTCAAAGAAATACCTCTACATGTATCACAAAGAAAACCCAAACAAGTCAGGTGATTTTGTCAGTACTACTGTGTAAAGAAAATAGTGCATACTCTAGAAATAGTATTTAAGATCAAAACCAAATCCTTGCCCAAGCAAATGTGTCTGCATTCATCTTTATAACAAAATTGGGAAAAAGCACAGAATAAAAGTGGCTGAACATTCAAGATATCAATTTGCATTCTACTTCTTAACCTCCATTTTGTTTTTACTGTAGATATCAAGAATATCTAAGATCTTGAAAACCCAAACCAGGAGTTGATTCTAGAGCCCATTTTAATCAAGGTGCTGAAGTCCCTGTCAAGTTCTGCTTGAATGAAAAGCATGACATGACCTGTCTAACAGTGGAGGAAATATTCAAATTAGGCCATTTATAAACTTTTGATTCTTCATCTTTCATTGCATTGATAGTGGTTATTTCCATTTGATAGGTTAAACAAGGGATTGATTTAGCAAAGAGCTAAATAGCAGCATAATGAAAAATAAAGTTCAAAGTCCAGAAACGTAATTTAGAAAGTATTCTTATCTATTAACAGGTGTGATCACCAGCATAGCATGCTAAATAGTTCATAGCACTTAATAGCAAAGGCAGCACTCAACAATTAGTCTGAAATTGTTCCATGGGGGATATTTTTTTCTTTTTTTTTTTTTTTTTTGAACAGAGTGATGATTAAATGGCTTGTTTCACTGTTCATCCAGACATTAGCAGGGCTGTAACACAAGTAATTTAGTGACAAGAAGCCCTTGTAACAATACATTGGAACAGTCAGGAGTCCACCACTTTGGTTACTACTGATAACACAGCAGAGATGGAGATACCTGTTTTTAATGCTTTTGAATGATAGCCACAGAGACGTAACTGTCTTTGCAGGATTCTATTTCTTCCCAGTAATACTCAAAAACACCAGTCATTTGGTGGAAAGAGGCAGGGTAATTATGCTCAAGAATTACAAAAGTCCAAAGTGGAGGTGAGGTAAAGGATTTCTGGAAAATGGTTAAACAAAGTAATTATATTGACTAGTTCAACCTTACCGTGGCCAGGAAATAAATGAGGAATAATCTGCTAAGTCTTCCAGAAATGCTAAATAATGACCTAGGATGGTCTCCAAACTGAGCTTTTGTCTAGAACATAAAGATGCTTCTAGTCCATCTGCAGAGAAAAGCAAAATTGCAACATCAATAGACAGATCAAAAAAAGTTCTCATGAACAGATACATGAACAACTTGATTGACTCCCACTGAAACAACCTGAATAAGTCCTACCAAATTTAGTAGGACTTGAATGTGTGCAGAAAGAGAAATTCATTATGTACATTTTAAGAGAAGTAAATATGCAATTTTTATTAAAGTGTTTGATGTTAGTTCTACTGAATGATATAAAGGAATGAAATGCAGAAATCAATAAATATCGGTTCTACATAAGGCACACCTGTATTCTCCTTACAGGATTCCTTACAAAAAAACTAAAATACAATTCCTTAGCAAAAAAAAAAAAAAAAAAAAAAAGGTAAAATAGAAGATATCTTTTGAATGATACAGGAAGTGCAGAACTATTTCAAATAAGATTAGTTTTATTATGCCAGAGCGCACTTAGTGCTGTATTCAGCACTGAAACAAACTTTAATATTTATTTTTCCTTGGAACTTCAGTAAAGAGAAAGCAGTTCTGTGAACCTCCACTATTACTGCTCAGATAACTGAAATATCTGGAATGAAGAGATTACAAAACCTGCACAATCAATTCACATTTGAACAGTTCATTTCACTAAGACAGTTCTTTGATTAAAAAAGTACCGCTTATTTTTGCATACATTCCATAGCTGCCCACTTACTGATGAGGTATTCAGCACATTTCTGATTAGCTCTACGGAGAAAAAGAGTGGAGGAAAAAAAATAAGTGTGTTCAGAAAAACATATCTTTAACAGGAACAAGATCTTTCACAAATCCCAAGAACCAGATTAAAAAAAAAAAATCCATCACTAACCTAAATTTTTCAGAAGCTGGATATATAAGTGGTCAAAACCAGAAGAATTTGGAGTATGGTGAGAATACTTAAAGGAAACAAATAGGTGATATTGGGCAAGGTCAGTTTTTAGAGCTGTTTGGATCAGCCACACTGTGCCCTGTTTCATAGCTCCACTAAAACGTTGACAAGAGATTACTCTTGAAATAAATAAATAAATATTACAAATATTTAATGAGAAAGAAATGGAAGATCTCCCATTCCTCAGCATAAATCTCAGATATTTCAAGGTTTTCCCCAAATAATGAAAAACTAGTGTATTCCAAGAAAGTTAACAGCAGATGGGTCAGGACATCTGGAATATCACAGGACAACTGGGATGAAGGAAATCAAGTATCAAGTCCTTGCCTAATATGAAACAAGCCTAGAAATACGTCTACTGAGTGACTAGTTACTCTGGTCTCACATTTATATCTTGGACTTTAGAAGCCTTGCAACAGTATTCTGCCAGGAAAAGCAGAGACGTCAACCAGGTTCAACCAGTTGGCATTTTCCTAACAGACATGGATGATCCAAAAATTCTCCAGCTGGCACTAAAATCACAGCTATTTACTAGAGTCAGGCTCTGTATATTATAAGTTTTCTTGCTAATGATTCACCAGCTGGTGAATCCTAAGGCTGATGGAAACACAAACAGAAACAGGCTCACAAATGTAAAAACCACCACCTTTTTCCTTTCCAAGGAATACCATACTCAAAAACAGATGGGGAACCATCAGAATAAAGCCTGTGCTGTGCAGTAGCTGTTTCCTCACCTGACAGATCTCCCGTGGAGCCTGCTTCATCATTCATGTATTGAGCTACCTTGCATGTCCAACTGACGAAAGTTGTTAAATCCTTCCAGTATGGGTTTCCCCCAAAAGCAAACAAAATTTCTTCAAGTGTATTATTAATTCTGAAATTACACAGAAAACAAGGCTACCATGATTAAACCAGCCATTTCTTTCAAAGTCAAATTACCTTGTGAACACGTCCCGTTTCTCTGTAAATCTCTATCTAAATTCTACCGCTACTTTATGTATACAGAGAGTCCCATTGACTTAGGGAAAAACTGAGACAGGCAGGCTAAGAGCAAAGTCCTTTGCTAAAGAAATCAGCAGCATAGTTATTACATCTCTCTAAGCACAACTAGACTTTACTACACAGGTTTGTGAGCGGAAAAAAAAAAAAAAATCTAAAAAGCCTTTTAAGAAACCCCCAATAATATGATCTGGTTCAAAACGTAACATTTTGAAATTGAAAACAATCGTCGAGAAATGCTTCCTCTTGTCCTGAAATACAACTTTACATTAAAAAAAAGCACTGCTTAGTCCATGAAAAAACCCAAACAGTCAAACAAAAAACCAAAACATCTTGCATAAAAATAGCACTGAATTTTTCCTGCTTTTCAGTGTTACTTAAACACAAGCCACTACTCCCAAGGACCTCTTAGTTCTATCAGTGTTTTTGATGCTCAAAAAAGGAAATGTAAAACTAGTCCTCCTGGTGATTTCATAATCATTTATAAACATGGAGGAAGGGTTGGCAATCAACCATTGACCAACAGCAAAAGGGACAAGAAAAATGGCATAAATTTTCTAACATCTAAGATGTTATTAATAACTGTGGATTTAATCCTTGCTGCCAACACAGCTTTTGGAATTTCTGACAGGTTCTTGAATGCTTAGAGCTAATAGTTTTACTGCTTTAATTGCAAACTTCCGTCAATTTTCTCATATGCATAAGTAATGTAGATAGTTGTCTCCTACACATGTTTAAGTTTGTGACCTAGGACATCTGTACAGCATAAATGCAACTTCACATTAAACATTATGCTCATGCTTTACATTGCCAAGCAAGAATATTAGGATTCTACCATATTTTAAAGCACTTTATTGATTTAGGGATTTGTCTCTAATATATTCTGATTTAACACCATTAAAGCTTGAAATCAGTAGAATTACTGAGTCATTGCAAACTGGAATCAACTTAATAAAAAGATGAATAGATTTTCTGCCAAAATAGAAAAACAGTGACCACTTGATGTGTTCAGAAAGCAGCTTGAGGCTGCAATACTCCTCCTGGTGCACTTTCTAACTACCCTCTCTTTAATGTTTTCCTGTATCTCCCAGGAGTCTTTTGGATCCAAGTTTCCAAGAATTCTGACCAGCACAGTACCAGAGAGGTATGTACCAGGAAGCAGGCTGAGAAGTAGCAGAAAATGCTTGGATGTGAGAAGACAAAAAGGGACAATAGGCTTTTAGAATCCTAGACACCTGCATATCCTCAGCCTATCTCCACTCTACCCCCCCAAATACTAATACAAATTAAAAAAATCATCCTCTACCTTCTTGTTTGTGCTTATGGAAAATTGTTAACACTAGGTGGTAATCAAAAGCAAAAAGCAGGATTTTAACCATTTTATCTATTCAGTTACTGGTTGTAAGACCTTACTTCAGGCTGGTACCAGTCAGGATCTTTATGTATTAAAAGGTATACAAGATACATACAGTGAGATGAGCAGCTGTTCCTGACAAGAGCTGAAATGGACATCCTCCTCAGATGGTGCCTCTGTGCTCAGCAATTGATTAATTTCACAGTAATAAGCATAATTACTGGTTAGCTGCTCTTCTATTTCTTGCCATCCCAAATAATCATCCATTATCGAATCTGGCAGGCTCTGTTGTCCCTGAGTTACTTTCTGCAGAAGCAGGACCTTTCACAGTAAAGAAAGCAATATTTGAAACCAGTAAAAGGGAAACTCACCTGATACTTTGGCCCTGCTTCTTCGATTTGTAATATTGATGATATTGAAATCCAACATAAGATGAATTAAATGAGCAGTCTTTCAAACATTCTTAATTTTTTCTGAAAGTCACAGCTACTTAGCATGTCTAACATGCCACACCCACAAGAAGAGACTCTGCAGGACCCCTTGTGCCTTGCCCTAAGAACATTTTAATCAGTTTAAATAACCAGTTACCCATTCACTTATTAGTAGCAAACGCTAAGTAGTAAAGTACAACCCCTGCTAATTTTTATTACAGTTACAAAATTAAATAAGTAAGGCATTGCAAGCTTTAAAGATGAAAAGAATTCAGAAATACTTACAGATTCCTTTAGTGACTGGACTTGATTACTTAGCTTGAAGGTCACCTCTGAGTCATTGCCAGGGCACAAGTACATTGCTAAAATGTCAATGCCATCTGAGCTCTGTGGAAGTCTCAGGGTCTTCTCAAACATTGTAAGCACGTCACTGCATACATAGGAAGCATTGCTCATCAACATCTAAAATTTAATGGATATGCTGTCACTTTAAAAACAAACTCAGGGTGAGGAACAGATTTAATTCACACTCCATATTAATTCTCACAATGAAATGTCAAAAGAGAAAAAATTACAAATTAAAGTTGGACCAAAATGCTGCTGAATAGTAAGTGAAATACTCTACTTAGCAAGTACGTTTTATCCGCCAAAATAAGCCTCTGCAGCTTTTTACGAATTAATATATAAACATTAAACACATACCTGTGTTAGCTCCACAAAGAGCTTTCTGATGTCTAGATGAATGGATCCATCTCTTTGGGCAAAGGGAATCTGTCTTTCCAGGCTATGTAAAGCTTCTGTAAGACATTTCCCACACACAACCCATAAAGAAAATATTTAACCTACAGAGCAATTCAGGGACAGTACAGTAGGAAGCATCCTTCTGGCAAAGAAAACTGTGCATGACATGGTTTAAAAATACAGCAGTTACAGAGGCATAAAGGTTTCACTTCGGTTTAGATGACATCCCTGCCCAAAGCACTCCATCATTTTGCACAAAATATGTACACAGTTGCACTCTGCACTTCTGAGGAGCAAAGACTGCTCCCCTCCTGCACCACCACTGAAAAAGGCTCACCAAGACAAGGCAGAAAGAAGAGACCAGTCTTCTTGCACCAGCAAAAGCATGACCCTATCCCCTTTCACAGTTATATCAGAGTAGCTCCAATGACTTCAGTGAGCTTTCATGATTTTCAGGAAAGGAAAGTGAAGTCTTGTGTGGGCTTCTAGCTATGGATGCTGTAAATAAACTTGGACTCTTCCCATATGTAACTGTTAATTTAGCCAGCAAGTTCTTCTGAAATATGGAAAGGTGGCCTAATTCTTTAAGCTCCCAAGCAAAACTAATCGCACCCTTCTCAAATAAAAGGCAACCACAGAAATGTTACCAGGTGGTGTTAAGGGAGTTGCCAAATCCAGTAGCCCTACAGAGGTGAGGCCGCCATAGCTCCATGCCCCCAGGCCCAACCGGCAGCATGGCTGGACAGGTAGGCACACAAGCCAACACGTACACAGTAAATGCACATGGCCAGCCACACGGATCAACACAGACCAACACGTGCAGCACTTGCATACACACAAGCAGCACCAATGACCTCATCTTGTTCACCTCCCTGGCTGCTCAGGGTAAAGGTCTGTTAGAAAGAATACATATATATATATGTACACACAGTGTGGATGGTCCCTTCCAGCTGAACTCAGACAGCCAGTCTGCCCCGCAGCTGCCCCTGGATCCCAGTTTGCCTCCCCAGTTGCTGGCACCTGGACATAAGAGTCCTCGAGGCTGCAGCCCTGCTCCAGCTTCTGGTACAGATGTGCTTGCCCACCCACACAGTGGATCCCTGCAATAACTGCTCTTGGACACTCAGTCCATCTGGTCCTGGTCCCTCAGCTCTCCCCAGCTGCCTCAAACATAGGAGGTACACAAATAGGTCTCTCAGTCAATGCCTAAACCCCATGGTTTCTCTGGTGTTGGTCCGGACCTCCTGGTTCCTCTGATAGCTGACTCTTCCTCACTGTCAGAGAAGTGCACACCTCCCCAGCTCCCACGCCACCTTATCCACCCTTCAGCTATCCCAGCCTGATATTCACTAGCGATCACACACTGATATGCCCACCCTCAGTCACTCTAGTTTCTGGCACCATGGACACACAGGTCCCACACCATTTCCTGGCACTTGATTTCACTCGTTCCAGTCCTTCCAGTTGTTGATGTGAGCCCCTATGTGTCCCATGGTCTGACCTCAGTTGCTGCACGCAGACACCCATACATATACTTGCACACAGAATACAGAATCCTCACCCAGGAAAAGAGTTAGAAATGGAGCTTAGCAAGAAGGCAGGACCTGCAATGGTCAGGTGCAGGGCATGGCCAGGGATGCATATTGACCAAGCAGCCTGTTTATATGCGAGCAGTCCCTTTCATCACCTTATTTCTATTTTCCTATACTTGTTCCTCCCCAAACCACCTAGATCACTTCCTCTCCCTGCCTTTGGCTCCTCTTCCAAACCTCCCATGCTGTCTTGTACAATCACAAAACACTCTTTCCCTGCTTCCCGTGATGAGTCCCATATACCTAAGCAGTAATCCCCAGTCTGCAAGGTGACCCAGCCCTGGAGGATCTGGGATTGGGTACCATTTGCGTTCTCCCACTTTCCACTGTAACTCCACTGTTGTGAAGGAAGGTATACTGATATACAGTATACAGGCAAAAATGTGTAGCATGCTTCAAATCAACCCATCCTAAAAAGAAGACTACAGAAACTATCCTGAAGTTTCAGACGTGTCTTGCAGGTTTGGGTGCACAAGTAAATCAGTATTTGGTAATACGACTAGCAGTACTGATTCCATGTGCCATGTGCTATAAAACAAAACCCACAAGACAAAAATGACGCCTTTTGGTTCAATGACCTTATTGACCCAGAAGATAAACAATCAGCAAACTTAATATTAAATGTCCTGAAAGTGCACCATTGGAAAATTATTTTGAAAGAGTACTTGTTTTCTCATGAGATTTGCTCTCTGCTGTGCACTCAGTCCTTGTTCATTTTTAGAGGTTAAAACAGATTTTACAGTTTATTTCAGTTAGCTGATATGGCTAAAGGGTATGTTGGATTATATAATTTTTTTGTGTATCAGCAAGAGACCTCCTTGCTAAATTCCCAGAGTAATCAGCTATAAAGCCATTAAAGGCAAGAAGCATAGGTGTGTCATACAACATAACCCAAGGAAAGTGGGCTTCACTGTTCTCACTGCTACTGTAGTGTGATCTGCGCAACCTTTACTCCTAGTAATGATGCACAGCACTAAAATACACAAAACTTGTGTCACAGTCTGTTAATTTCCAACAGTGATCTTCAAACAACAGGCTTTTATCTGTAATCTGAAGACAACTGAGCTAGAAATCAAGGACCAAATTGCACAATTTCAGTGGCAACTTGGACAAAATTTGTACTTTTAATATATTGTTTATTCTTTACTGTAAAGCCATATGCAAATATCAAGTAATTTAAGGCTATCAATGTCCCCAAAAGAACCAAAGTGTTTTTCACACACCTAACTACAACTGAGTAATACAAGTGGTGTTCTTCCTATATATAGCCACATTATAATATTGCTGGTCTCCGCTAAAACGTTTCACAGAAAGATATCTTGACCCTTTAACTTTTTTTTTTTTTTACTTTTTTTTTTTTAGTTAATCCAGATCTGTGTGGACCTTTTAATAGGATTATATTGCTGACCAACTACTGCGTATCATGGTGCTGCACATCACACAATTTGAGTCCTAGCACAGCGTTTAATACTATAAATGCATTCCATATCTGAAAGTGACAATTGCAGAACAGACATATTTACAAGAGGTTCATGGGAGCTAGCTCATCTTATTTAGTCAAACTGCTGAAAACAGATCCAGTTCC
Organism: Burhinus oedicnemus; assembly: GCA_008921705.1. Classification (NCBI taxonomy): domain Eukaryota; kingdom Metazoa; phylum Chordata; class Aves; order Charadriiformes; family Burhinidae; genus Burhinus; species Burhinus oedicnemus. Next base: position 973,675 of record VFFE01007197.1, read on the forward strand.
CCAACTTCTTGTAAAATACACCTCCGCTTGCACTGAGTTCTTCACCACTGTGCCCTGTCTTCTGTGAATGGCATCTTCCATTTCCTTCACCATCAGCCTAGCTTTGTGTCCAAAAGCATTGCCCCAGAGAAAGAAGCACCCTGTCTCTGTGCTTCACAGCCCTAAATCAAATCCTTACTTAAAGAAATCAGGAAATCTGTATGTCTAACTCAGCGTTTTGCTTCACTTGTAATGACCAGCCAGAAAAGTCAAGCTGCATCTAAATCTAAACCCAAGACTTCTTGTTCACACATACAACTGATGGCATCAGAAACTTCTCAGACATTGATAATTCTAATTTTTATTAAGCAGGTTCTTTTTCTTGAGTTAGATCTTTAAACAACAGCCACAGCAGCATACATCATATAAGATGCCTAAGGAAACTGTTTATTCCTGATGAGAAGTGAAAACAGGTGTCGTGTTGTGTTCTATCACCACTAAGGGAAACAAAATTTTAGGAATTCAAAAGCTGCTGTAAATATCTAAGTGAGACATGTATTACAGAGCCCAAATGCCTTCCTAGAGATGGAATGTTATCCATTTCCCATGTTATTCTGTGGAAGTCATTTGAGTGGTAGTAATGAGTAACCACCATGCAGCTTTACCTTCAGTGAAGTATAAATACTGTGCTATGACATTCCTTATAGCTCCATCTGCCAGAAGCAATCGCTTTGTAACAGGCCACTGAGGTACATCCTGAAGTACAGACTGCATTCTCTCCAGATGCAGGAGTCTGCAATTGAAAGAAGTAAAACACAGAAACATTGTGTACTATAAACAAAAAGGTAATGTTGCTGAAAAATTATGGGATTTTTTTTCTGAGCAGTCACTAAATCATCTACTTTGTAGTTTCTTACAACAGCAGCAGTATAGCAGTTTCCTTTTATAAAAAAAGAACCAAATTCCAAAATGTACTACTAAATTATTCAATAATTTGACTGTAATCTCTCTCTTAACAGTACATAATAGATTTTACAAAAAACTTGGCAAACTAAGGAAACAACAACAAAAACAAAACAGTAGAAGCCCTCTGACTCTCAGCATTCACTAATCAGTCTCCCAGGTGAGACGCACAACTTGTTTTCATGGACAAGTCTCTTTCTTTTCAGACTAATTTACCTGAAGGCCAAAAGCATTAACGTTAGGGAAGATTTACACACAAAATCATCTCCTTCCCTCTCCTTGGCGGCAACAAAAAAAAGACACATTTCTCGTGAAAGTGTTCATTTTCTATCAAGCCACTTACAGTAAATGCTTCTGAACACTCAAAGGTGGGAAAAGGAGGTAGTGGCTGCTATTCCATCAGCAACTGTTAGGTTAAGCACAGGAGTTATACACCTGTTTATAATCCCACATCAGTTCATTTACTTAGGAAATATTTTTTCCAATTTTTTTGTGTCCTTGTTCAAACAGATTTGTTTGTAAACGTAAAGAGGCCTGTGTCCATTTTGTAAGTTAATTAAAACAGCAACAAATCCAGAACCAAAGACATTGCCTGATCACTTCCCACTTAGAGGTGTGCGGCATTAGAGCACTTTGTATCTTTCAGATTTATCCTCAGATGTTGATTTGTATAGCATGGATCATACCTCCTCCAATGAAGGACAGTTTTTGATATGAACAGGTAGAGCTATGACAAGCAATGCCAAATTGAGGCCAACATTATAACTCCCAGAAGCGATGTAAGTCAGCCAATGTGCAGTTAGAAAGAGGGAAGTTATCAGTTCCTGTGCTCTGCCATAAACCTTTCATGAGGCTCTGCCAACTCTGACAAACATTGAGCCCCTGAATCTACGACTTTTAAGTCCTGTGTAGAACCTTACAGATCGTTTATAACAAGTCCTTTTTCTTTTTTTAAATAGATAGGGCAACAGAGCTCCTAAACCACTTTATTTTGCATAAATCACACAGAACAATTGTCTTGATTTTATTTTAAAACGTATCCTGTGAATCAGAATACCTGAAATTAAAACACAGTCAATCTTTACAAGCTTGCAGTTGCATTTGTCCTGAAATGGGAATTGAAGGCATTTCCAAAGTTGCAACACCATAGATTTCTACTAGATTAGTGACCAACTGCTAAAAGAATAACTCTACTGTACAGGAAGATTTGGCCTGTTTCAACAAAACAAATTATTCTGAATAAATGCAGAACTTGTAGCCTTCATATAAACTTACATTTGCATTAAGTGGTAAGCCAAATGGGGAACTTGAAAGTTCAAAAACATTAAAAGAAATCTTAGACTCAGAGTGCCCTAGATAAGATTGGAAACTACATATATATAAAAACATAGCGTTACATCGTCATTCTCTTCTCCATAGTAGGCTTATGTTCCAAGATCTCCTGCACAAACTAACATGAGTATGACTGCTACAAGAAAAACCTGAAACATTTCAAATGCACTGGACTTGCTGTGCATAAGTAGATTGATCCTATAGCATACATCCATGAGAAGCATTACTGAGTCACAGCGACTATTTGTGGGAATTAGACTTTGTTTGCAGAACACGATAAAGAATTCAGGTCCCAGTTCAAAATGCTTCATTATACACAGCTGTTGATTCCTATGAGTCCTGATCACACACTCAGGTCATCTGCTGAACCTGCAAGTAGGTACACTTTGAAACATGGATTTAATTTCTTTTCAGAATGTGTACGCATTACAACGATTTGACGGTATATGAGGTTTCGAATTACAGAATAAGAAATAAAAACAAAATACAAAAATCAGAAGTCAATTAAATATAACGTGAAGATAAATATTCAAGCTGATCTAAACTTCTTAAGACAAGTTGCAGAAAAATAACTTACAGATCATGAGATTCATTATATCCTTCTGAAAAATAGGCATCTGGTTTCTCATTCCATTGCTGGATCAGGGTATTTATCTGTGAAAAAATTTTCCTGGCTTCCCTGTCATCTAGAAACTGAGACATCAAATCAGCTATGATTCTTTCAAGTTCCAAAAGGAGTTTCTGAGAGAGGTTGCTCCTGAGCCATTGCTCAAATACCTAGCAGATCAAATGCAAACCAGAACACAATTTGTTAGGGAATCAAAGCTTTCTTATATAGACAAGTCACAGAATTTACATGTCTTCAAAAAAAATACAATGAACGATAGTAAAATTTCTCCTTAACAATGTGTCTAGACTTTGAAATTACTGGACTCAAAGGCTGATTTTCAATACAGCTTGTACTGACCTCCAAGTTGGCAATATAATATGTTAAATCATACAGAGAATTAACATCCTATGCTGTGCTGTCCTTGCCCAAAGACCCAGGAATGGTAAAAAGATGGCCTGAGACTGAAAACAACCAAAAGCAGACCTCCACAGTCAATTACTCAGGTTTGCTTTCCCTTACAGGACTTCTGCCTGCACTACCAACACGATGGAAGGCAGCAGCCTCAACATTTTTGGGGTTTCATTACACAAAGAGATGGAGAAGGAACCCGCATGCTCCCATTGTGTAGCCTAGAATAAGGCATGCCAAGGCATGGCCAAACCTACTGACTGCTATTCTTTCCTCCACCATTACATTTTTTTAATGCCAAGTGGTTATAACAGATTTTTACTATAAGAGATGTCCTATTCACTAAGGGAATTTCCAGTAGCCAGCAGCTTACAGTACTTCAAGTTGCCATCACAAGGATGTCAGCTCTTATGAAGAGTTTTAAAATCACGGCTGAAATTATTACTGGATTTTCCTATGGCTACAATAGGAATTAGTGCATTAGTTTTGGCAGTCAGCATACGTCAGTGAAACCTTTATCAAGAGAGAAATCAAAGGTTACATTTTAGAGGAAATACCAGAATAAGCTCTACAGGCTTTCTTTAGATGATATTGCAAACATTTCCAGAGCAGCTTGATATATAGCCGATTCTTTTTAATGGAAAAAAACCCATATTTCAGTGGAAAAACAAACACCAGCAGTAAGGCAGCTACAGAAGTGTTTTCCTTAGGAAACATCTGAATGGTTTATACTTTTCTTTATGCAACTAGACATACGTCATCATAGAGACTGCATGCCAAGCTGTTTTGCCAGAGCAGAATTTTAAGATGCTATACTGAAGACTTACTCTGATCCCTTTCAACATGCTTCAGCCGCTATTGCCAGAGATAGTGGAGAGGAATTAAAAATAAATGAATTATATGGTATATCAGTGGAGGCCTGTAGTCTGCTTTCAGTTCTGCCCAAAATTCAGGCTCAGGTGGGACAGTAAATGGGTCTTCCTTCTGTCAGTGCAGTATATGTCACTATAATCCCTATTAGATTTCAAATCTGTATTTGAGTTAAAGAGAAAATCTGATTAAGGGGACACATGGTGATAGATTATACTTCCACTGTAATGATTCTTTGTAAGGGTTACTTTGTCTTATTAGCAAGATGAAAAAAGTTCATGACGATAACATTTATTAGCAAACTCAGATCTTTTAACTGAGTTACTGTTGACAGCCTACATGCAAAAATTAGGAATTTAATCTATTAATTTATTAAAGTGTACCTGTGCATAGAGTCTGAGCTTGCTGACAGCATGAACAAGATACAGTTTGGCCTCGTGCCACGCAGAAATACAGCCCTCTTCATTATTCTCTTTGTTTGCTTCATCTTCTGGCACACTGGACAGAGCAGAGCACACAAACTGCTCCAGTGTCTCTCTTGTGGGAATCTGGCAGGGACATAAGAAATTGATGAGCACCTCAAGAGAGCTGCTGAGTGCTGTCTCCACTATAAGCTTACTTACACGGTGAAAAAAAGAATATCACATAGCCTTCTTCAGTGAGAACAAAGACCATTTACTCCAGCCTGATATTCTGGGTCACATACTTCAAAGTACTCCACATGCAGAGTGTTGTATAAAATACCAGTGACCCCCATTAGGGTTCTCATACACCAGGCAGAAGGTTGATACTTGTATATGCAAGGAATTTTCCCTGTGTAGCTACACCAGTGTTACTACTTCTATAGTCATTTGCAGGCTGATGCTGAACTAACTTGACAATGATACATCTACACTAGAATTTTTCACTAGAATAACTGTACCAAAGCAACTTCACAAGTATAACAATTACTGATGTAAAAGGCATTCTGTACAACAGTACATCTCAACCAATGATTACATGCAGCAGACTAGTTTTAAGTTGAAGTTGGCACATTTCAGCAGTGTGGCCAAGAGACCTGAATTTTTTTCTTCATAGCCTCACTTCTAAATTGTGTTGAGAGATTTATTATTCCCAATCATATAAATTTTATTAAAGCATACAAAAATAATTTAGTACACTTTATTTCTCCATCTTGATGTCTTTCTGAGATACTTTATATCCTAACTCCTTTCAACTGTGACTAGAAAATTTATTATAAGTTTTGCAGATGTTTTGACAACAAATGAGCTGGGGGATTACATACAGAGTTGAAGTTCTAAGAACAGATATTGTCCAGGCTTTCACATTTCTCTTCATACTTTTTGAGGGTCTTCAATGCCCTAACACAAGCGCACAATATCAAGATATTACTTTAATCTATAAATAGCTAGCAAGTGAGTTGCCTGGGATTACACAACCAACCATACTTAGCAGGCTGCGGTCAAATTCAGTTCAGTTGATCAAACTGGCTATCACTGATATTTCCTTAAAAGGCTGTTGAAAAGTCAAGTTTTTAAAAGTCAAGTTTTTTTTTTATAATTTACCCCATGTGTAAAACAGCTGTTTTCATAATGAGCTCTTCCGGAGTACAGCTCTAGACTCTACCTGGCAAAGAGCGAACAGATTTCAGATAAATACCAGCATGTTCTATTCAAAAACTGTGGACTTTAGTAGAAATTCAAAAGGTGTTTCAAGTTTTCTGCAGTTCAAACCAGACCAACAGGTCACTTTGGTCTACAAAAAAGGTTAGAAAGCCCTGTCTGAAGAGATTTTCTTCAGATTTGACATATCACTGGTATATTTGAATAGCCCCACAGAGACAACTCATCGGTCAAGTATATTCATATCAGGATTGCATAACTGAGAAGAAAAGACTCTTGATGTGCCTTAATTTATGCACAGAAGAGACAGGCATTCTTTGTCCAGCAACCAGATGAAAAATGCTACCTGCCAAATTAATCCAGACAGCTTCAAATCTAGGATCTAATTTAAAAGCTTAGTGGAGCAACCCCCAGAATTCTGTACAGGACTGGATGATAAACTCAGGAGTTTGCCATACCCAGTGGTGAATTCAGAGAAGCATAAATTCATTAATGTACACGGCTAGACCTATCAGCAGACCTTCATGTGCAGAAATTCAAGTTAAAGCTAAATACATTTATTTTGATGGGAATGAAGCCAGGACATTTATCTGTCTTGTAGGCGCTTCACAAATCTAAGACATGACTGTAACTTCTGTAAGGCATGAAAAATCCCTTCAGTATACAAACAAAAACAAAGATGAAGGGGAGGAACACTGAAATCTTCAAGTTATTTACCTTTGTTAATTGTGCTGTGTAACTTAGCAGCTTCTCAACATGAAGATCATCAAAACCAAACCTGGATTCAAGTTCTGTTCTCACAGCGTGTGGATTCCACAAAACATCCCCAAGAGAAAGATTATACTGAAAACCTGAAAAAAAAAACCTTTTGTTTACATAATTCCTGCTTTTTGTTCATGTTATTTCTTGATGATCCATACTTGATGAGATCCAAGTATCGTGTTTCCAGCTTTTTGAAAAAAAAAAAAAAGAAAAAAAAAAAAAAAAAAAAAAGAGGGAAAC
>VFFE01007197.1:980480-1075645 GCA_008921705.1 Burhinus oedicnemus
CAGCAGCTGTGTGGTGCTTAGTTGCTGGCTGAGGTTAAACTATGACATAGATGAAGCAAAAGTTGTGCATGCAAGCAAAGCAAAACAAGGAATTTATTCACTACTTCCTATCAACAGGCAGATGCCTAGCCACTTCCTGGAAAGCAGGGTCTCAGCATGCGTAACAGTTAGGTGGGAAGACAAATGCCAAACACTCTCCACTGTCATCCCCTTCTCGCTCTGTCCATGCTATAGGCTCAAGGTAGAGAAATTGCTGCTGAGATTATATTAACAGATTAATGACGTGACCCAGCACAGCAGCCAGTAGTTACTGCTATCTTTGCTTACTGCTGCTGAAGAAGAAAACAATAACCATAAACTTACAACCAAGTCTTACCTCAGGAACACTCAGACTGTGAGAATTTGAAAGCCTCTCAGAAAAGACTTGTGCTTTTGGGATATAAATATTACAAGCACAGCTAACACAGCTTTGCATGTTAATAGTTCAGAGAACAAGCTGAAATAAGGTTATAAACGACTCTGGCATAAAGGCGAGGGGCGGAAATCAAGCCCCAATACAGTTGCAATCCACATATTTTAATCAAAAGAGACTTATTTCCCAGTTTCAAAAAAAAATTATGCCATAATATCCTTCCTATCTTTTTTATTAGGGAAAAGACAGTGGGATGCTAAAGGGTGACAGAATCAGCACAGTAATTTCCCACTCAATGTCCTTGGGCCCCTGCCTCCCCATGGGGTAAGGCTGGTGAAGTTCATGGCCAGTCTTGCACAGGCAGCCAGGTTTAGTGGCCTCCTCTAGCCTTATACATGTGTTAATTGTCTACAATGACAATTACCTATCAACCTATTACAACCAGTTACCTACTCTGGCAAACACATTTTTGACTTTTTCCTAACAATTCCCTTATTTTACTAAAAATTCCTGTAGATACTTGTCTTAGTCTGTGCTTTTGATACCATGTCTTCCTGTCCTTCACCTGAGGCCAAAACCTTTCATATTCAGAATACAATCTCTGTGGGTTTTTTCTTACTGCTTCGTTTCTTGCAAGAGAACAGCAAAAGCTATTTTGATAGCAAGAAGCTTGAGAAACAAAATGGAGTAATTTTCCTGATATTGGCCAAGTGCAACATACATATTAAGTTGATTAGAATCCAAACTACAATTTTCTTACATTCATATGTAAGTATTCTGTCTTTCAAAGAGTCCCAAAGCACATTAAAAAGTTCAAAGCCATATTATGTGATGGGCTAATTTCAACCATTGCTAAGATAAAGCTACTTCTTGGATAGGCCTATTGAAACTCCGCTGAGCTGGACAGAGATGAATAATACAGTTATGAAAGAATCAGAAAGGGTGAAAACTCCTACTACACCTCTGTAAAAGCAGAATCTGGTAAATGGAAGAACATTTCAGCCTCTTTACACTGATAAAGATGCTTATTTTATTAAATAGCTAGTGTGAAGAACAAGAATTGCAGGTAAAATGTTAAAACAGAGCACTTTCAAGCACATAAAAGTACTTACTTCTGAATAACTTCTAGAAACTGTGCTACGGCAGCTAACCCATCTTCTGTGTAAAAGCTGTTCAATTCAAGGTGAGGGAGTGAATGAAGAAGGTTCCAGAAATAGGGTTGCTTGTACAGGTTTTCTGCTCTAGAAATCATTTCCTCCACTTCATTCAAATTCATCTTTATGCAAAGAAAACACACTTACATGCAACACTTCCATTAACAGAAAAAAATTGCAGGTGCCTGTTACTTCCCCTACCCCTGCCCACTTGAATTTTCAAGTGGAAATGTACCTCTAGCTTTGGTAATTCAACACATAATTTTGGTGGTACTTCTAACTTATGGCAGCTTTGTTTCAGATGTCTTTCTCTGCTCTGATGGAAAATGGAGCTGGGAGAAGAGCTAAGCAATCTCTTTCTGCTCAGAAGTGTAACTCTCTCCCAAAGACAAGGATCATCTTTGAGATCTCAAACACAAGAAGCCCTTTATCCCTGCAATGAATTTCTAAGGATACGGTATAAAGACCAGGGGACTGCAAGGGACATGCCATTCTTGCCTCACAGCTCCGCGGGGTGTGTGTGGAGGTGTCAAATAATAATTGATAAGAATGGCTCTTTAAAGCTGAACTGGGGTAAAACCACTTCTTTTATAGGACTACACTATCAGATGTCTATGAAAAACAGGATTTATCAATCATACTTGTTTATCGTGCAGTCTTTGTTTCTCTAAATTAGCATTTCACTAGGGCTCTTTTGGATAATGGTAACATGAGCATGGTTTACACAAAAGGAAGCTTGTATATATTAGCTCTGTTACTAATAATGATAGGCTACTTTAAATATTTTCTTAATGCTGATAAATCTATTCTTTCTATTTTCTATTCCATACCATAAATGAAATTTCATATTGATACATCTCCTTTAAATGAAGTATCTCATGAGCAATTTAGAAATGTTACTATAAAAATTCCATCCAATTTCAAGTTATAAATTGGAAATCTGGGTTTCATGAAGTAGCAGTTACAATCAATCACATATGGAGATAATGCATTTTAAAATATTTTTAAAGTGAAACCAGTGATCTGTGAAAGGTACAAAATTGACAGTAATGGAGATCCACTACTGTGCCCATTCAGTCTTCCTCTTTTTGTTGAGATTGCAAGGGTGAAAGACTAAGGCATTAGGAACAGCACAAAGACCAAACTCGTTTCACATAAACTGCCAAATTGATTCTGGAAAGAATTATGCTACATCTTGCAAATCTGTCTTCCTTCACCCCTACTTGAGTCTGCTTACCATATTGACTGGATCACAAACCTGAATTCAAAGTAATCTCATTCAAGCAAGAGCCCCATCTTTTCCATCTCACTGCAGTCTCTTTTTAAGTTTTGGGTTGGGTTGGTTTTTTTGTTTGGTTGGGTGGGTTTGTTTTGTTTTTGGTTTTTTAATAAGTACATATTAGGAAAAGAGTTCCTTGCAAGACATTTTGTAACGTGACTTTATACAACTACACAAGGTCTAGCAGATGCACTTTTAATTTGCTCCTAATGGGCAATTAGCCTTCAAATAGCTGTGAATTTTAGCTACTAACAACCTAGACTGGTTTAAATCAGTAATCTAGAAACCACTGAACCTCTATCAAATTTACAAAACATCATTTTCTCCTTCAACAGCATACCAATTTTTTTTAAAGATAGTTTACTAAAAGTTGACGGGATACAAATTTCTAACCATTATAATAAAGATGCCTCAAAATCCAGAACTGTAATTTAGAAACAGACTGTAAAAATACTTACAGTAAGGAAAGCGGTGATGTTATGAAGCTCTGTAAAATTAAATATTTTCCTTTAGAGAGGCATTATTAACTTCAGAAGAATCAATTTTACAAGCAATAACAAGTAGTACACAAAGGGCATTTCTACAGGAGTAAAGGTGTGTGAAACAACTAATACCCTAGAAAGATAGTGATCCAGTTGATTTTCTGTGCTTTCCAATATGTTTACTATTATCTCAAAAACAATTTAAAAGAAATTGTTTACCATTTACTTTTCAGTAAGGCAAAATCATCACATCAACACTAGAGGAACGTACTAGCTCCCAGTCAGCCAGGCATGAAAATGACTGTTTTGCCTAAATCTTTCTGCTTGACAACTCAGACAGAAAGTCAGGGCAATAGTAGGTCTTAAATGCCCACCTGCTACAGCAGCAAGGCTGCGCAGTATGGGTGGGAACAGAGCAGGAACATCAGAACTTGGTGTTTCCAATCTCACTCTTGTAGTGTGAGACTGACTGGTTGGTCTAAAGGTCACTAGGTGTGAGCTACTGAGGTTTTCCGTCCCTATACTCTCTAGTACAACAGAAAAACCTGGGGAGAAAGACTTAAATCCTGATAAGTTACTTTTGAATGCATGTTAGACCAAGTAACATGTACTCAGATTGTTAATCTCTTTCTTTAAACCTTTCCCCTCACAGTATTTTGTTAACATCAAGTAGTAAAACAAAAGCACAATTTTAGAAAGCTAACTTTTTCCCTAGAATTTTATGAAGACCACAGCAATAGTAATCATAAAAGTGGCTTTTTTTTCAGGGCGGCTAAAATTTTAGTTTATTCATTTTATTTTTAAAATAAAAGTATTCCTTTGTTCAATGGTTATCACCACCTGATAGACAAAGCAATTTGTTATTAGAAAGATGACGGCTTACCTGAGAACTTTGAGTTTTCCTCCCATAGCTTTTCTAAAGCCACAGTTTTCTCTGTGGTCTCAATAAATCCCTTTGCAAGTTCTTCTATCTCTTTCATGAAGCCTAGATCAGGTCCTGTGAATCTCTCTGTACCAGCTTGGATGCCTGAAGTACTTTTTCACAGAAAGAAAGGGGACAGCGGAAGTAATTACAAACTGGAAGTGAGTAGCTGAAAAATGTTTATATACTCACAGCAGTATTCTGATTTTATTTTTAACTATTATGCATTTACACAACTTTTATTTAGTTCAGTTCATTAGCATGCAAGTTGCAGCACTGAGTCTCAAAACCTCAGCAGAGAGGGCAATGAAAAATTGCTGAGCTGGAGCAGCTCACCTATGCCAGTAACCCAATTCTGGCAGCAGCCTGACACGTCCAGAGGAGTCTTGAATGTTTCTGAACACACTCAACTTTTCTCCCCTGGTTTATCATGAGTCCAGGTGACGGTTCAGTGATGGCCTGTACCCTGAAGTTCAGGCTTTTGTATTGCATTTAAGGCAACACGCTGCAACCAGAACAGGTAAGTTGGTCAATGTCACCACATGAAATATAGGTAAGTCTCTCTTTCTGGGCCCTGAAGAAAGTTCATGCTTCCTCTTTAGTTAGTTTACTAAGCAACAGAACTATGATAACAATTCCACCACCTTAATAAAAAAGCATCCATACTAGCATCCAAACATACCCCAATTCCAGATGATGCACTCCTCAAGGTACCCACCTACTTGAAAAGCAAGAAGAATGATGTCTCTGGCTACATATTTTTGCTTTATACCAACTCACACACAAGAAGAGTCTGTTGTTAGGAAAGCCAATACAGTTTGTATTTGGGATATGACAGCTTGTTTTTTCAAATACATGCAACGACCTATAAAAATAGTATCTTATTATCGTTACTGGCTTTCCCCTGATTTTATCTTACAGCTAAACCCCTGGTACATGTTATCTCTATCATACTACCATCTGGTGGCTACTCAATAGCACAACAATTTTCTAACAATACTTTCAAGATGAAATCAGAAGTCAGAGTCTTTTAAACATCTCTATACAGGACAAAATAACTTGACACTCTGCCAAGGCACCACAAACCATGGACTAATCATCTTTAGCTAGGAATAATGACCTTTTAACTAGGCAGTTGAATTCTGCTTTATCTTATAGGAAGTTATCTTAGGGTGAAATCCTATGTAGCAAAAATATTGCTATTTTTCATTAGAAGCACAATTAACTGTCAAATAAACCCCACTTACAAAAATATAATAAAGAGTTACACTCCTTTCTTGTCAAACTTGTATGCAAATACTAGTTTTCAGCACATTTCTTACTTATTGGTGAAGAAAAACCTAACGAGACAGATTCACAAACAAAAGCAAAAAACATCAGCCACTGCTTTCTGATTCTCTTGTTTCTCTTTCTCTCCCTCCCCGATCCTCATTTGTTCAGACACCCACAGAGCTGTCTGCAACTTTAGATCAAGGGATGAGAGGAAAATTTAATCTTAAAACAATCAAGTTCTTGATTGCTTTAGTGCAGCTTATTTTGATTCCAGCTTGGCCAACAGCCAGTAGGATTTTGGAAAACTCTGTCACGAGCCTCAAACTTCAATGGATTAAAGACAGAACAATTCCTCACCACTTTTTTGTTTTTTCCTTTTAAATGGAGTTTTAAAAAGCAGGTCGGTTGTTCAGAGGGCAGCTTTTAGGGTGATTAATAGCTGCACTTTAGCTACTGCTTTGGGAAACTACCACATAAATTCCAATATTGCTAACACACCTACTGCCTGAAATTTCAGACAGCTAGAAACATTGATGTTTGGCAAAAACCAGGAACACTAACTACATACTGAAAACTTTCTAGTACTGTGTTTTTTGAGCATGAACAAGTGGCCAGCGCTTGACCAGAATAATAACAACCACATTGGTTAAAACACAAATCCAGTCAGAACTTTAAAAAAACAAGCTCAGTTTCCACAGGATTTTCCACAGATTTTGTTTGTTTGTTTCAAGACGCTTACTGAACTTTAAATTCACAACTGAACTCACAAAACAAGGTCACTTAAAATAATCACAAGAATTCAAAGTGGAGCATAAAGACAGTATTTCAACCCACACTGTTTTTCCTCAAACTAGATGTACGCCTTGCATCCCCATGTACAAATCTCCCTGGTTTAGAAGCACTGCAAACAAATGCTCTGGGGAAAAGGACACTTTCACTCACATGGGAGCATATGGCTGGGCTCAATGCTGGTGCCAGGGTTGCTGGTGCTTCCCAGCCTCCCTGCCAGCAGCAGGTTGCACAGATGACAGTGACAGTAGAGTTAGTAACTCCCTCTCCCCTATCCCCATCACTGACTGCCGCACTTTGGATCTGCAAAGCTTGGGTTGATAAAGAGCAGGGGAACAAAACAACCCTCTTGGTGTCCAGTGTTATGTGCTATAGCCACTTGTTTGATATATAGCAGAAGCACACCCAATAACACAGGCTGAATTGTGTGAACATTAATCACTTCTGTTAACCTGAATCTCTTGTGAGTAATCCCAGCCCAGAAACCATTCAGCCTCACACTGCGTGAGCAGAGCAGCAAGCAGTTCTGGAGCAGGTAGGTAGCAAATGTAATAGATAAGCATGGTCTGTTTAGCAATAGCTTTTCAAACAAGAGGAAAACTGAACTCTCCCACCCCCCAGTTTGAGTGAGGAAAAATGCTGTCTGCTCTTCATCACTTAGATTCAAAATGTTTCACTGACAGCTGTAAAGCTTCCTTTGAACTAAGAAGCTGGGCAAAAGGCTTCAGGTCGGGCTGCCTGAGATGCTGTGCGAGGCAGCAGCAGCTTGCATAGCCCTCCTGGTCTGCCCCTTGCCTGAGCAGGACAGCAAGTTCAGCTGGGCTGTCCCTTCAGTGTCACCAGGCTTGAGGGCTGGGGAGGCAAGCCACTGTCCTGCAAGGGGTCTCACAGAGTATACGGAGGGGACACTGGGGAAGGTACACAGACTAGAAGCATTAATGAAAATAGCTGCCAGCACTTGGAGTGTTGTGGCTCTGAAGAGCTCCAGGGAGAACCGCAGGGAAAAGCAAGTTGATGGTGAAACTGGAGGGGCAACTGGGAAACAGTAGGGGAGCGTAGATATTCAGGACACAGAAGAAGGACCAAAAAACAGGCCTAAGGCCCAGCTATTACAGAAGAGAAAGCGGCAAGCGCAACCTGAAAAAGTCATAGGAACACCACACTCCCAAGCATAAGCCTCTCAGCAGGATGACAGCAGCCATTCGGATGCGCTGTTTCTGAGCTGTTAGCTTTATGGGGATTTCCAGGGCAGGAGCGATCTCAGCCAGCTGCCACTCATGCCTCTCTTTTGCCATCATTGCCACAGCCCTTCCTCTGACTACTCTTGGAGCTGAGTGCAAGCTCCTTTGGAAGAGGGAATGGCAATGGGCATATTAGTTGTCAGGCTCAGTTTTATGAAACAGATTAAAATATTACAGAGGTTCCATTTGCTGAATGTCCATGCTAAGTTTTAAAGGATTTTACATGTTTTCAACATGGTAATAAGGGACCATATTTATCTCCTAATAAGAATGGTATGAGATACTGCTAGTTTCTTAATTCAGCCCTAGTTACACAAAATTGCAGGAAAATGTCACCATCTTGCCAAAAAGATAAGAAACTAGACTTCAAAACCAGCTGCAGGGACAGTCAAGACACCCGATTTTCAGACAGTGTGCCAACAAAAATACTTAGTTGTTCTACTGCTACTCCCCCAAAGAGCCTTCAATGTGTGCTTTCTGGGGCAGAAGATAACATTAACTTACTTATGTATGTATAAAGGAAGTCAACAGCAGCAGTTGTTAGGAACAATAAAGAGGAAAAGCAAGGGATGACAAAAAGGACAAAAGGAGGAAGCCAGTAATTTGTAAAGACGACATACATAATTAGAACTGGGGTGTTAAGAGAAGTTCTGTATACATATATTATTTCATTATCATCCGTGGTAACTCTTCCATTAATTGCGCATTTCCAGAAATACTTGCATAAGGACAGAAATCAAACTAAACACATACACTCATACGAGTTTTGACCATGACAAAAAGCTGCAAAAGAGCAAAAAGACTGCATCTCTTTAAGCATGTAAAAGTAGTTGGCATTTCCTAAGCCATGACTCAGAAAAGCTAATTCTGTCCAAATTACCCAGTTACTCAGGATGACAATAAGAATGTTTCAGAGCTCATCTGAGATCTCAGCTATGATGTGCAATGCCATTTAGACTGGTGATTTTCATAAACCTCTCAGCAAACTCTTGTTTCAATCTCACCCCTGTCACCACATTAAAAATTTCTCTCTAATATTGCAAAGATCCAGCTGTGCTGGCTCCTGCTCTGCACCATGTCAGGACAGCCTGGAGACATGACATCTCCGTCAACACCAATAAACATCCTGGACAATAGCTTACTGTGTGTCTGTCACAGAAAGGAAAGATCTTTCCCCTCCATGTTGCATATTATTATAATCCTTCTAAAATGCAACAGACCAAAACAAAAAACTTGTTCTTAATTGGTTATAAAATGGAGAAAACTTCTGTTTAAAATCCCTTTTCTCCCCAACTCTCTGACAATCTACAAGTAAGATCACAAAAACTGCTTAGGTTTCTGGTTTCCAATTACATAGCATAACACTACAAAAGCTGGCCAAGGCCACATAGGGTTACTATTACAATAAGTTGCTGCAGACGTACGGCTATCTTGCAGAATTATTTCTTTTTTCATTTGAAGATACACATCATTAAAGAAAATTTTGACCCACTAAGCGATTCTTCTGCAAGTGCTATCATTGCTTAGACCTTCCTCGATTTTGTTTTTCCACACCTGCTCTCGTACACGAGCTCTTCCCATACTACTCCACTAGAGAACCACAGAGGCCCAGGTATCAATAAAATCAGTAACAATAAAGAGACCAGCATGAGTGGGGCTGCTCCAGGAAGGGGGCCAAGCTTGGAGCTGAGGCAACCCTGGAGGAGGCCATGCTTTCACGTATGGGGCACCATCCCCCAGGATCCTAGACAGCAGGCAGAGCCAGGGGTGGTTCACAGGCTCCAGCGACAGTCCCAACATGGCAGGATGAGCCCAGGAGTCCAGTCAGGTGCCAAAGGAGACAAAGCTACCACATGGGACCAAGGGGTCCATCCAGGAGAAGATGCCAGGGACAGACGTGGGACTCCGACACACCTACAGGGTGAGGCTGCTCAGGCTGCTGCTACTTGTAGCTAAATAAAGAGAAATAAACTGATGAGCTTAGAAATAACATTTTAGAGTCTTGGTTTTGTGACCTTTGTAGTTCTAAGTCCAAGAAAACCTAAGCTTAATTTTCTTTTAGCTATTGAGAAGTCTAACAAACAGATATAGGAGTCTGAGCTGCAAGAGCAAATCCCACCACAACCTGCAAGATTTGCAGTGGAATTAAGAGTACTGGGAATACATTATATTTCCATGTGCGTGCACTCTCATTTGTGGGTGTGGGTGTAAGGCCATAGGACATTGTGCTGCATGGTTTTTATCTTATTTGCATGCTCTCAATTTTACTCTGTCCTCCATTAAGATGAGGTGGGGGTGGAACATTCTGGAAAGAACAGGGAAAAATGTCCTCTGTTATGAGAGCTCCTAAATATTTCCTTACTCCTCTGCTCTGAGATACTGCTGGGTGTAACAGGCTAGGGAATCACATCAAAGAGCTGCAAGCCAGCAGCTTTTGCAGTGGCTGAAGAGAGAAGCAAGGAACAAAGCCTCTGAGCTGTTGAAAAACGGATGCTTTCCAAGGCATCAGAGGAGGTGGCAGATTTTGCTGCAAATCAAAGTCAATGAGGTACTTGTAGCCTTCATCTGGCTCATGTTGTCACCATGTTGGAAGCTGTTAATGGAGACTGTTTCCTGGGGGGATGGTGCCACATCTGTGAGGACACAGCCTGCACCAGGATGACTTCAACGCCTGGCTAAGCCCCCATGATGGAGCAGCCCTGCTCAGGCTGCTCACTGACAAATACTTATTTGGGTGGTTTATGGCTTTCATAATGGAGGTTCCAACATAAGTCATAGAATTACTTTTTCCAAAAGGCAACAACTATATTTCAAACTGATAGCACCCATGAGGTACATACTGTGAAAACAAATGGGTTAAGCTTCCATGCAAACTATGCACAGTCTTTGATTTACACTTAATATACACAACATCATTGATGCAAAAATGTCCCTGAAAACGATTATAAAGAACTACCTATGGTTCGATATAAATCCTTGATAATTGGTATTACTGTTCCTGTGCCACCCCTTCTATCCAGTCAATACAGGGACATTGCAGGATTCAGTTATGTTTGGGTGATCAAGCTGACAGTCTGTATTCCTAAGGCTGCTGGCAGCCAGCATAAGTCAGAGCAGCCCTGAGGTTGATTTAATTTATACTGATGGACCTGCTGGAATAGACTGACCTCAGAATGAACTTCATCCTACCTTTTTACCCCTTTTCCTTACCTAGGCTACATGCTACTCAGTGTAGCCTATTGAGTGTATAAATATGCATACGTGCATGCATTTTATTTTTCAGTTGAAAAATTGAAAGCCACTGAATCATTTCACCAATTCTTAAGTAGGTCTAAGAGTGCCTCCAGGAAATTCTTTCCTGCTTTTCTTTTGAGCTGAAATATAATTTGGGAGTTCAATCAAAGGAGTGTAAATAATCATGCAGAGCAGTCAATATAGTTCATAGTTTCTAGAGGTTTAACAGACTTAGATGGCATCTGTACTAGTGATATAAATAAAAACTCTCCTTTTCGGAAACAATTTTTTAAAAGGCCAACAGCTATTGTAACTCTATAACCCAGTAATATAGTATTGCCACTGCAAGCATCAGGCTACAGGTTTTGTACTAAGTTTGCAAGACCACGGCACAGAGGCTTGCCACCTTTGCTTTGTCTGAACTTGCCTTAATGTGTCTGCAGTTTTGTTTTTCACTTGGTTTAAACTTCTTTTTTCCTGGCCAGACAGCTATGGCTATTTGTTTTACTTTCACTTATCATTGTATAATACCATCATAGTTTCATACGCACTGTAGTAACAAGTGATCATTCAGTGCAAAGTGAGATATTTATGATTAACATAGCAAAGCAGTGCAGAGGAACACAGGCCCAGTATAACAGTAGAGGCCTTGAGAAGTAGGGACACAGGATGCACTGTACTGGAGTACAGGTCCGGGATGAAAAGAGATGGGGCACAGGCTGGCACTGAGGACCCCATGGCTATAAACAACTTACCAGTGGTCAGTGACAAAGCCAATTTATAAGTAGCAAGAAAAAAAAAGAACAGGTACCTAACATATGTAAAACATACCTTATACATTCAGATGTAGCATATAAATTCAGATGTACCATAGAGATGCTGACCAGTGGAGATCAAGCAAGGTATAAAAGCACATTAGCAAACACAAGTGACCCCAAGTGCACCCCAGAGTGAAAATGAAGCCATCAACACCACATTTCTCCAGGTAAAGGGCTCCAGATCATGACTTGCCATAACAATCCCACCACCACCAGACTGCAGCCACTGACCTTACGACCCAGTGCAGCAGCGGAAAGATGAGCATAACCCCAGGGAAAGGAGTAGAAACTAAGTGGTTGTGTAACAATTTTAACTGGATTATTATTATCAAGAGAATTTTTGTTTAGGGATATTACTGTAATACTGTTATTTCCATATATAAGTATTTTGTGTAATACTAGATATGGACTCATAATAATTCATGGCTTAAACTGTTAAGATTTCAATTCCACTAACAAATTATTGCTTTATGTAGAGGGTGTTTGCCCATAAACCAGATTTATTTTGCATGGTCTTATGCTCAATCAACAGCTTTCTACATGTACAAATAAATAGGACAGACTATCTAGATAAAACATTAAGTGTTACGGCCTATTACTGTGATACTGAAGCTTTCCAACTTGTTGCATGCTGATATTGCTACCTATAAACTTCTACAATAATAAACCATAAAAACTTGATGCTCTTACACACTTACCTGTCTCAAATCTCTAAGATCTTTTTTGGTAGATATTCTCAATTTTCTAAGAATAAACATACATGTATACACACATATATTCTGATTAGCTCACCTTAATTTGACTTTATTGTTATATATTTTGAAAGGTTGCTTATGACTACATCCTTCAGCCAATTTGCATAATTCTTTCTGCATCTCAATGCTTTTCAACGCTTTGAAGTAGATGAAATTACTACATTTCTTAAAGGAAAAACCCAAATTCAGGTTCATCTTTTTTTTTTCTGCATTCTGGGATCCTGTGACAAGGCCCTCTCACAGACTACTTTTTCAAGTTCTTTTTATTGCAGAGCTTCTGCTACTCCTTTTTGGCTCTTTGTGGGTCTTAGTTGAGAGTTACCCTTGTTTTGCTTTTCTGTGTTTATTTCTCCCGCCATGTATGCTCCCAAACTATTCAAAGTTTAAATCCGTGTGTGATATACTTTTTGTTGCTCAGTCTCACCCTCATGTAATAAAAGACTTTCTAGTGAAGGATAAAAGTATTCTTTCACATGGCAGCAGGAAAGGGCAAGAGTATCACAAGGTACCTCTCCAATTTTCCCCCAAAACCAGTTTTCAGTATCTAATAACAGCATGAAATGCCCAAGAAAGGTAAACAAAAATTAGCAAGAGGCGTGACTAATGTCCTACATCTTTGGCATTCATAAGGACACCAAAGGCAACTCTTAGCACAGAGTAACAAAGCTCTTGTTCTACCTATCTACATGACAATAAGAACCTTTGCTGTAGAAAAAGATGCACTGTGATACTGACAGCTCGGTCAAATTCCTGTAACTTACCGTAAGCGGTTGTTTTTCTGTGTTGTGTAACTAGTATTCTTGCATCTTGAACCAACATTACAGAAAAGGGTCCGCATGAAAGGATAAAGGCCCCGACTTGGTAAGTCCCGAGCTTCTAAGTAACCTAAAACCATGCAGTGGCAGAATTAAAACCAGTGACGTTGCAGTTACAAACCTGTACCATCACATTGTGTGTCCTTCTAGAAAGTGGCTTTGTCACCTGCAAACAATGAAGTTGTATTGATGGCAGGTGTCCCATTTAAGAACAACTAATTCACCATGGAAAATGAATAACTTCTGTGTCAGACTGTGACAACAGGGTACAACTTTTGAGAGCAGGCTTTGAAAAGCTGATTTTCATGGTAGTAATGTTGTCGCAACATCATACGCTTTCTAGCCTCTCTTCCCAAAATGACTTGTGACCTAGATTAGAATATAGACTTCTTCACAAAATAGTATTTCCTCTTTTCTCCCAGGCTTTCATGAGATGAAGAAGGAACTGGTATTCAGCGATGTCTGAATGTACATCCATCACGGCTGCTTAAACAGCAACTTTTCCACATCTCTGGAATTTATCCATATCTCTCCATAGTTCTGAGAATTTTAACTTCAAAATATAAAGCAATATTTTGCTTATTTTGAAACATAAAGAATAGCTGTAGGGTTCCTATTTAACTTCATTTCTCTGTTTAAAACAGTTAAAATTGAGAAATACTTGAAAGATTATTCCCCTCTTCCTCTGGATAACCTTCTTTTGGCAACCATTACATCAAAATTAAGGGAATGAAATGAGAAGGAGATAAGAAAGCTAGCATTTGGGCTAGTACTTTTACTCAATATTCAGAATTGAAAGATGCAGAACTGGGGAATTGTACATGATACTTAAAAATCTTAATTTTATTTAAATTCATGCACCAATATTTTTGAGACGCGTACCATTAGAAATTGCACTGTTAGTTAAACCATCCTTCACTCCTCAGGAACTGTACCTGATGTATAAAATAACGAATTTTGAGTTGTGAATGACCAGTGCCATTTGCAGATGAGTTATTTTTACTTAGCACACTCCAGTACACATTATAGAAAGCTCTCTGAGCATGTACACTGGATCACTTTCTGCTAAAACAAAGCAGAAGATGTACTCCAAGAGCACAGGTAATGTACTCAAACCATCAGCTTGCATTGCATCCCTGGGTCCAGACTAGAGCTAGTCTAAAGTAAATCTATATAGTACAGGCTAGATTCTCTCCAGATGTTCCACTCTACAGATCTATAATTGTTTTACCAAATTGGTTTCTAATGTAGCTAAAGCTAGTTTATCCCCAGCTTACTGATATCTGTGAATAACAGAATCATAAACTGAATAGACCGTAATACACAAGTCATTCTTTTCTGAATGAAGTTAACATTTGACAAGATAAAAGCAAAAAGAACTTTATAAGGTGGAGATAGTCATAACAAGTTTTGAGGTATTGATGGAAGAATTTATTATTTACTAAATGTCCATTCTAAATCCCAGCAAGTGGGTAGGGGTAAGATTCACTTTAGACGTCTAACTGTTAATATCCACTGCATAATTATCTGTCTCTGAGGCAGTCATCTAAACTCCATTACTCAATAGAAAGAAATAAGTACAACTAAAACCCAAGTAGTCTACCTTACTCCAAAGTAGATGCATTTACTCCAAGGTAGATGTGTTTAGTT
The DNA here is from genome assembly GCA_008921705.1 of Burhinus oedicnemus. Taxonomy (NCBI): domain Eukaryota; kingdom Metazoa; phylum Chordata; class Aves; order Charadriiformes; family Burhinidae; genus Burhinus; species Burhinus oedicnemus. Next base: position 995,304 of record VFFE01007197.1, read on the forward strand.
CAACTGTTCTGACAAATCAGACCTTAAACTTTGTATTTTTTTCCCACCTAAAGATGGCTTGCTCAGACCCACAGCTAGACAAGACTGAATCCCACTGTAGCATTCTTTTCATTGACTCCACTACATTTAAGCCCCTCCTTCTAGGATATCTTTAATATTTCCTAAATACTTCTACAAGCAGAGATGACCAAAATAGAACACAGGTGAAAAAAACATACAGTTTTCCTTGTATTTTGGGGGCTCCTGGAAGCGGATTGCAGCCAGAATCAAGAAAAGCACGCATGGCCAGAGTATTTCAGTGAGAGACAAGACCTGAAAAGGAAAATCAAAACATCATCAGTACTATAGAAAACAGGATTTTGGAACAAATCATTAAAATTCATATATCTTTCAATAAAAAACATTAAATACTCCCTCTACAACTACTTAAGGGAAAATAAGATCATTAAAATAAAATTAGTAATTAAGACTTCTATTTAAAATTCTTATAACATTGCCAAATACATTACTTTAAGAGTACAAAAGCAATTTTCACTTCTTCTATTTATAGTGTTTGTAGATATTTCCCTCTGGTCAACACGACGACTCTGACAATGTGATGGCAGTGATATCCAGCTTTCCCATGTCTGAGCCTCCTAAAAAGCCAGCAGCATTCTGCACCTTGCTGCGACTCCTCATGCTTCCTTAAAGCCTGCTGTCCTGAACCCTGCATGGCAGTGTACCTCCTTGTGCTTCACTGGCTCCCTGACTACTGCCATTACGGACTTTCTTTCACTTGGAGTCACCTCTCTCCAAAAGTTGCCTTTGTCACCTCCAGCAGCAGGGCATTGTGAGACCAAGCTAATGGGCCTGAGGCTGCCTACTGCCATGCTTCTCACTTCCCTGCCTTCCTATTTCCAGGGCACAACAGAATGGCACCCAAGCTGGTGCACTGCGGGGCTTGCAGATTTTAAGCAGGTCTCCTCTGAGCAAGTGGGTTTTTTTAACAAGTCTTATGAGGAGTGGCTGAGGGAACTGGGGTTATTTGGGCTGGAGAAGAGGAGGCTGAGGGAAGACCTTATCGCCCTCTACAACTACCTGAAAGGAGGGTGTAGCAAGGTGGGGGTCAGTCTCTTCTCCCAAGTAACAAGAGATAGGACAAGAGGAAATGGCCTCCAGTTGGGCCAGGGGAGGTTTAGATTGGATATTAGGAAAAATGTCTTCACAGAAAGGGTTATCAAGCATTGGAAGAGGCTGCCCAGGGAAGTGGTGGAATCACCATCCCTGGAGGTATTTAAAAGACGGGTAGATGTAGTGCTGAGGGCCATGGTTTAGTGGTGGTTTTGGCAGTGTTAGATTGATGGTTGGACTCAATGATCTTAAAGGTCTCTTCCAACCTGGGTGAGTCTATGATTCTATGAATTGCACATACACAGTATGTGCTTGCCCTTCTGCAGAGAGGATGCAAACCCCTAAATGGATGGCATAGAGGGAAAAAAAAACCCAAAACAAAAAACAATGAACAAGCAAACAAACCCAATTGTCTCAATTTTCAGCTGCAAAAAGGAAGAAACTGCCATCCAGCCAACTTTCAGAAGACTTCTAAATTCACTGATTAAAGTGCTAGGAAAGTGTGAATACCGAACTCAGGAAGAGAAAAGTGGTAGAAGTGACAGAGAACCACACTAAAGATCTCTCATTAGAGATTATTAACTTCTCCAAAGTATATTGAGGATTTTTATTTCTAAACTGTCAAAGTTGAATCAAATCCCACTGAGGAAGTGATTCTTAAACTTGGGTACATTAGAAAAATACCTGAGAAAAGTAATATAATGCTTACAAACAAAATCCAGTGGCAGAGTTTTCCCTGTGGAAAAGGCCTGTTCTGCTGAACACAAGGCAAGGAACTAAAGGCTTCCTGAAATTTAGGGAAATTGTTATTTATCTAAACTGAACACACTCCAAACCCAATGGGAGTCAACCAAAAGCAAGGGAGGCCTGGTGCTTCCAAATTTTTAGGGAGCAGTGAGGGCCAGCTGCTCCCCAAGGCACAGGGAGCCATGCACAGTAACACATTCCCGTGAGGCAGGGCCCTGGCCAGCTGGGAACCCATCCCACAGAACCCCAACAAGGTAAGCAGGGCAGGGCAGGGCCAACCATTGCAGCCAGCTTCAACCAGGAGTCCAGATCCTCAAGGCAAGGTCAGAGTGATGAGGCAGGGCCACGGTCAAGCCAGAAAAACGGTGGCCAAGCACAAAAGATGAGCTGGAGCTCCCCTGACTTCACCCAGGGAAGAGCTGAGGGCCCAGAAGCCCCATTTCAGCTGAGTCCTGGGCCCAGGTGGAGCCCCAGGTGAGGCCAGTAAAGGCCATTAAGGCTTAGCAGTGGCCTCAGGGCCCTGGCAGCAGCCTCCCCTCCTTGGCACGTTCATCCCCCATCTGGGATTGGAGGGACCTTACTCTGGAGTGGTGCCATTGCTGCAGGGTATCAGTGGGCTATTTTGGGGGGTTGTGGAGCCAGGTACAACAGGTGAGGAAAGGGACACTGCAGAAGAGACTTGGAGGAGGATGTCACCAGGCTGCCCCTAGAGATGCACAAAACAAGCACCCCCCCGGGCCAGTGCTGGGGGAAAGGAGTGGGACAGAAGGTCCTACAAGAAGCCCATACAGGGTGTCAGGGCTATGGGACACCAGAGCTTTGTGGGGGGGGAGGGTGGAGAGATGGTTTATAGAGGCAAGGCCCTGGGCAGCCACAGGCTGGGCTCCCTGCTGCTCACCTCCAGGCAACCTAAGCTGGCAGTCAGGGCACAGCACCAGCCAGCTGCTCCCTAAAGGGCAGGGAGCCAAGGGGGATGCCAAGCCAGCAGGGTCCTTGTCAGGCAAGGCGAGCTGGCTAGGCAAGGGCAGCAAGGTTCAACTGAGAGTCTGGATCTCCAGGCGAGTTTGTGGTGATGAGACAGGCCTAAGATCAAGCCCGGAAGCTAGCCTGCAGGTCATGGTCACATCTAGTGAGAGCTGCCAGGCTCAGACACAGACCTGAAATCACCAGCAGAGTCTATAGGAAGGCACAGTTGAGCCAGAGACTATCACTCCTACTGAAGGCCCCAGGCTGAGCAGGGCTGGTTGAGTGGGTGGAGGCCCTGGTGAGGCTGTTCAGGGCCATTAAGATCTATCAGTGGCCTCAGGGCCCTGACACCTGTGAGCAGAGATGTAGGTGTATTTAGGTATCCACTTGATAATGCCCTCTAGATAGGATAGAGCTACTTATCATTTGCCCTTCTTTGCTCCTACTCATCTTTCTGTAAGGTGGAGAAGCCACTGGGGAACTTGTGGACTAACCAAAGTCTTCTGATTTCAAGCCTGCTGTTCTGTTCTCTATCTGTCCTGCTGTACCGGACTTTTACCAGGAACTTCCGTTACCTCTTGCAAGCAGATCAAGCACAAGTAAATAAATTGAAAGTACAATTGGCTCAATAGCATCCAAATTCATTGCACAATATCCAGAATCATACTTGTGAGCCCTGGGCACTAAAATAACTGTGCCACCTTTTTACTCTTTCAGTACAACAACCAGGACAAAACATCAAGTTATGTAAATAAAACCATGGTGAGGAGCCACTACAGCTAATTCCAGGCAGCTCTACTTCTGAAAGCACAGGACTGTGCTCATGGCTAAAACAAGTCACTGGTTGTCACCTACCAACCAGAAAGCCTTGAGGTTCTTGGTTGTATTTAACAAGGACTCATGATGCAGGAAGAACAGAAATGGTTTTACCTACTCATTCAGTCTCTGGTATCCAAGCTGTTAGTAAAAAAGCAAGTGTTACTGTATAGACCTAAATCTAGGCCTTCCTAAAAAAGATAAGAATTTGGAGCAGCATTTCACTTGGACACTTATTGGTGAGAGTACCTCTTTAGTGAAGGAAATCCAACACGTTATTTGTAATTAGTAAGAAGCAAAAAATGCAGGGGATTAAATATGTTGGTAAGAAGGATTTATTTGTGCTACAAAGCAGAAAATCTACTTGAAGATTGTTAATCATTACAAAGGCCTTCCCAGAGGGATGGAACAGATTTTATTAAATGTCTCTAGAGAAGGAGACCTAGGATGAAAAATATCACGTTATCTTATAGCTAAAATTGAGGAGGAGCGTGGTACTAGCACTGTGGGATGCTTTTGAGCTTGTACAAAGAGCTTTATAGGAGTTACAGTATCTGAGAGATTCTTCTTGCTTACCATAACAGAAAAGCAGAAAACATATTGTGTTTCGCTTTAACTGAGACAAAACAAAACCCTACTAATGAAGAAACAAATTTCCCATCAATTCAGAATAAGGCACGTTTCTGACTTCAAAATCTAGGTTAGTTCACCCAAACAAATACAGAAATATCTTCATTCCAGACCTTCTTTTTTCTTACCATTTGCCCTGTCAGACTGCATTAAGGATCAGTCATTCATATTTAAGATAGCTGTGAAATTAATTGGACTTTCTCCACTGACACTCCCTTTGGTATACCACAGCAGGTCACCAGAGGCCCATTTTTGCAACTTTCATGGGGTGTTATATATCACTTGGCTTAAAACTTTGAGTGGCATTCTTCCTGTAGATTTCCATGGACTTTGGATGCAGCCAAGGAAGTTAATTTATTTTAGGTAGACTTTAGTTATTTAGTTTCAGCCAGTTCCTTGGCTTTTTTGCCTGCATTTACATTTTAGAAATATTTTGAACTTTAAGAGTTTGACCCAATGAGAATTGCTGCTGGATTATCAGATGGAACGTAGAAAGTAAAACAGAGAAGGGGGAAGAAGTAAGCCATTTATAGGGTTAACTGAGTGTCATCTGGCTAGAAATACAAGAGAATATTCTGTGACTGGAAAAGTCATACAGACTGTAACATAGTAGGATATGCCAGCTACAGAACAGTTGAGGACTGTCCTCTGGTTTAAGCTTTTCCAAAATTAATTTGCTTAGTCAGAATACCCAAAAGTCTGGCACGCATGGAAGGGTTATTATTCCAAATCTGGGACAAATAAGCCAAAGATTCTTAAAATACAACAGCAGCACTTTTTTAAAATGGGCAAATTCTCTCTTTTTTTCTTTTTTCTTTTTTATTTTTTAGCAAACCTAAGGATCAAAGTGATCATTGCACAATAACCCTGGCATTGGCACTGGGGGAGAAAGGCAGAATCACAGAATCACAGAATCACAGAATGGTAGGGGTTGGAATGGACCTTCAGAGATCATCTACCCCACACCCCCCTGCCAAAGCAGGTTCACCTACAGCATCTTGGACAGAAATGCATCCAGGCAGGGTTTGAATATCTCCAGAGAAGGAGACTCCACAACCTCTCTGGGCAGCCTGTTCCAGTGCTCTGTTATCCTCAAAGCAAAGAAGTTTTTCCTTATATTCAGGCAGAATTTCCTGTGTTCCAGTTTGTGCCCATTGCCTCTTGTCCTGTCACTGGGTACCACTGAAAAGAGTCTGACCCCATCCTCTCGACACTTGCCCTTTAGATATCTATAAGCATTGATGAGATCTCCTCTCAGTCTTCTCTTCTCCAGGCTGAACAGACCCAGGTCTCAGCCTTTCCTCATAAGAGAGATGCTCCAGTCCCTTGATCATCTAATGAAATAAGATCCGTAAACCATTGTTACTCTCATTCTGGGCTGCATTCTCTTTGGTTGTTGTCATTCACCTGAGAAACCTCATTGCACCTAAAGAATAGGGTAAATAGCAATGATTTTGGTGAATCTATAAAATTCACAGTTTAATAAATATATCAAATTCATGAGTGTAGAATACCAGTGAGCCAAGCAAGTATAGGCCTATTAGAATAACTTCTGTTGTTTAGGAGGCTTTAGGAAAATAAATAATTTCCCCCTTTTACATTGATCTCCACAATTTCAGTATGCCTTAATGGCTTATCAGAGATAGACTTCACAGTCTAACATGCTTATACTTTCTTTGTTAGAGTGTCATGAGTCTGGATGTTGATAAGAGCAATTGCAGAAAACCTAGGAATATTAAGAAATAGTCCCAGCGTCCACATTGCCGTAGACTGCTCCAGCAGTCCCTAATACCATCTCAACTACTGCCTGGGTAGCAACAGCAGCAATCATGCAGCTGATGCTTGGACATGAGGGAGTCTGAAATAGTTGAGGTTTTTTCTCCAACTCCCAAAAGAGCCCTTAGCAGTCCTGTCCTTTGGTTAGCTAATGATTTTTTCAGACAAATAAAGCAAACCCCACTCCACTGGCTTCTAGCAGAGCAAGTGATATCAGAGGAATTTGCGATAAGCACAAGAACTCAGAAGGCAGTCACAGAGGCAACAACAACAGGTTGGGCTGAAATGGAAATAGGTTGAAGGACTCAATGTACCATCAGCATGCTGCAGACATTAAGAAAGCAAAATTGATCTTAGTGAGCAAGTTATTCCTGGTAAAGGTGGGAAGTAATGCTGCTGCACAAGGCATATTCATGTTCAAATAGGAAAGGCACCAACAGAAGAAGGTCCAAAGAAAGGGCTTTTGAAAGGTGGGAGCCCTTCTGCAGCTGCTTTGTGCATGCATTGAGGGGAAGTGGGGTCTGATTGCTCATGCCAACTCTGATGAGTTGCTCCTGGGAAGAACGGTGAATTTGGTAACGGAGCTTTAGGAACTGACTGATAAAGGCAGACAACTTTGTAACTGTCTGCTGCTATTTTATTTTGTTTTTATCTTTTTGCACTGATGCAAAAACATGCATGTGCAAAACAGAGGGCACTTGAAAGTAAGCAATTTTTAGGGGGCTGTTTGTATCTTTTAAAGTGTGGAAGAAAGGAGTGTGAACTGTAAAGGACAGGAGCAGGGCAAAGATGATGCTCATTGTAGGGGCAGATGAAGAGCAAGAATTATATCAGCATTTTCTCTCATGCTTGACATTAATCCAAAATGAAAATATTAATAATAATAACTTTTTTAAAAAGGCATAGTTTTAGGATAGGCTATGTTTCTGTTTTCTCCTAATAGTCATATTAGCAACTACACACTCCAAGCATTTCACAACATCATTATAATCCCAATTCTCCTCTAAGCTGGGGTAACAGGACAAGGGAATTTGGGAATCACATAGGTAAGAAATGCAGTGATAGAAAACTTCAGTAACACAGCTGCCTGGCAGTGTATATCTCCTGAGCTTCCAGAATCTGCAGTTCAGAAGCAAAAGCTTCTGAAAACTAAGAAAAGAGAAGGTATCTTCTACACAACTGCAATTTCCAACTCCAGCTGATGTCCAAACACACGTATTATCCTGTGCTGTCTTTGAACCATGTTAATAAGAGACGCTGATGCCTGCCTGAATTTCAATCAAAACGCCTACTCTTTACAGAACACTTACATCTGTCACAGCCCTTTTACCCTTCACTGTGTCATATCAACTAATACCACATGACACTTATGACAGATCATTAGTGCAACAGACCACACTTGTCTTCTAGCCCTAACTGCTGATAAATAACCATGAGTAGCCCATCACCTTCTATGGATAGATCTACACAATATAAGACAGAGCTGAAGCACGCCAGATCATTCAGGAGATGCACCTCTCTTCAGATTCACAAGGGTCTGACCTGCCGTTTGTACAGGTGGGCGATCCACCTGGATTTCTCCTTGTGTGGCTGCAAATGGAGTGCCTTCATGGCGCAGTGTTCACACAATGAGCACATAAGGAGGTTTTGCAAATTCCCCAGGGCAGATCCTGGCTCTGGCCAGTCAGAATTAAGTTTGCTTTGGGTCATTCATTGTAATGCCTGGTTTGGGGAAGTCTGCATCTCAGTGAGCTCTCTATTCAGGAAAGGTACCAAGAAGGCAAACTTAAAACTTAAATGAGTTAAGATTTTTTCCCTCAAAAATAGATAACAAGGGAAAACTAGACAGAGCAAGAAGAGAAATAGATCAGCATGGAGGAGAACAGGAGATACTGAGAAGCTGCCTAATGCACACTGATTGAAGCACGAGGAACTGGGAGCATACAAAAGTGTTTAGGAATGGAGAAGCATATAACCAACAGTATCCCTCCCCCAAAAATGTCTTTCTTATTAAAAACATCACTTGAAATCATTTGGAGGAAAAATTCTCTCTCTCTAAATTACAATTTTAAGTGAAATATTTCTGAAATGAAATGCTGTATGTTTATTTAATTGAGGTAATCCTATCCGAAGCAGCCAACATGCCTCATTGCAAATCCCCAGATCATCAGAGACAAGGGAAATCAATGAGAAACTATTACTTGTAGTGACACATTTTTCCACAAAGATGCTGTCTCACTTGAGAGAATTCTTTTCCTTTTATCTTAAATTTAAAAAATCATGTCAGTCACAGTAAAAGCAAACAATGGCATCTCATCTCATATTTGAGTATTATTTTAATTTTGACTGCTGTTGAAGTAGCTGCCACATTCTTCTGCATATTGGAATTTGAAAGCTTAAATTAGGCTTTGTAGCGTGGACAAGAAAGGAAATTTAGAAGTATATACAATTTTAATATACAGTCCTTGCATTCCCCATATCTAGATTTTGATCTCAATTGTGCAAGCTTTCTTACATTACCAATGAGTACCTGTAATGTGAAGGAAATTGATTTTCATCCTCCTCACTGCTACAAGCACTGGTAGCATCTAATGATAATTAAAAGATAAGCTGTGGCTTTTCAGAAGTTTTATGAGATTTCCTATCTCATTTGCAAATTGGGGAGCATTGATGCGTTCAGCCATTTTAGAGTTAAAACACACTGTTTTTCTCTACTTGCGTTTTCAACAATTAGGAGACCAAAGGCAAAACAAGGCAGCCAGCCTGTCTTTAACAATCTCCAGTGAAAAGAGAAAATCAAGATAGATAGAAACACTCTTTCCAACAGATACTAAAAGAAGATTTAAAATATTCCTTTCTTTATAATTTCCAAAAACTCACCGGTTGCCTCACACGGCAGAGCCAATTCTTCCAAAACAGAGCCTTGAACTGGTGTACAGCATGCCCCATATCGTCTTTTCTTTCCTTCATCCACTTGCAGACTGGCTTCTTAAGGACTTTCTAACCCAGAATCATCTCACTAAGAAGTCTGAACTTATTATTCAGTAGCTGATTAATTCCAGCACGAGAGAATGGTGCAAGAGATTTGTGTGCTTGCTGAGAAAAGATGAGATTATGTTTCTGCCTCTTGTTTTGCATTCGTTGAGGAATCTCATCTTTCCATTTGCTTAGTGCAATGAACAGTAAGGGGATGGGTTTGTATAAATGCCTTCAGGGTGCTTCAGTCCACAGTATACATTCTGCACTTGTTTCTACTTTTCTGGAATAAAAATGAATGCAAACAACAGGAAAAAAGAATATGTAACACACATTTGTGTTTTTCCAGAGTTTGGTGACTTTCTGTCACTGCAGTGTTAATGTCATTTTGCATGCATGTGCTTAGATTTTTGAAAAAAGAATAGTAGGCAAATAGGTACACTGTTTAACCACGTAGCCCTATAAATGTCTGTATATTTCTAGAACACCCATAAACACACATGTAGCATTGAGGTGGTTCCATTGCATCGTAATATGACTGTTCAGTTTTGTCTTATAAAGGGTGTGTGTTTGACATTTCATTCTCCTTTTTCAGTATACATTACCTGCAGTGGAATATTCCAACAAGTCAGAAAACTGTGTTAATTAATTGCCACATGCCACCCAGGATGATAATCAGTCTTCCGGCACTTCCTTCAGCAAAGAGGAACGAGGGCAATTCCTGGAGCTGTGCAGGGGGGATCTGCAGGAGGGGACCTTGCGCATACCTGTGGCAGCAGGGCCACCTGGAGATGCAGCAGGTGTCTGGCAGTGCAGAGCATGACTGCCCTACTGATCAGGAATGCCACCTTGAGCAGGAGTAAAGTTTCTCTACATTCTGTTCTACCCAAACGGATTGCCTAAGATAGAATCTGATCCCCAAAAACTCTCTCTATGGTCAATGGAGATACATAATACAGCCATTATAGGAGGTGACTGAAACCACCTGAAATCTCAATCATGAATCACACACACACACATTAGGACAGTGCAATGCCTGAACAAATATGCTTTATTTCTCATTATTGCTGAGTAAATTGCATCATTACACTTTCTACAAAATGTGTTACTAACGAATGAAAGAGACATCTTAACAACCATGGCTATTTTGCCACATTAGGAATAAAATCCCCACAAATCTAAAAACTTTTTGGATACAGGAGTCACCAGTGAGGAATCCAACTTCCAGTAGACTTGAGCTAAGGCAGCAATCTAAAAAATTAGTAAGTCTGATACTTCTGAAATGAGCAGCTGCACATCTGCAGGTCCACTGAGCTCTGCCAGTTGCCATGGGATGGGGTTCAGCTGGTGTCTCATGCCCAGTGTCTGAGCTTCCCTTTCCCAAGTTTTGCATTTGGGTCACCCAGCAGCAGTTTTTGGCCCTCCAGAGCATGTTGTGAAGCTTAGTTACTCCACTTCGTGTTGAGGTGACTGATTAATCTGTTAAAACTTTTGTATTTGAAATGGTGCAAATTTCTGCTTTAATTTTTACATTTTCCATGGGTTCAAGAAGTAGAGAAAAAAAACAGATTATATAGTGTCATGAATTTGTAAATTTTTACATACTGGTAAAAATCACCTCCCAGCAAAGCAGAAATGATAGATGCAGTCTGTGCTGAATGCACAGTCTGTTCTGATGCAGAATATGACTGCTTGAATGCCTTTATTCCTCAAATATGGTGGGATTTTCTTTTATTTTCTCTGCTCTGAGACTGAAAAATTACTGGACTAATCATTGCATCCAAAGAAGTGCAATGAAGCTGGTGAAGGGTCTAGAGAACAAGTCTTCTGAGGAGTGGCTGAGGGAACTGGGGTTGTTTAGTCTGGAGAAAAGGAGGCTGAGGGGAGACCTTATCGCTCTCTACAACTACCTGAAAGGAGGTTGTAGTGAGGTGGGGGTCAGACTCTTCTCCCAAGTAACAAGCGACAGGATGACAGGAAATGGCCTCAAGTTGCACCAGGGGAGGTTTAGATTGGATATTAGGAAAAATTTCTTCACCGAAAGGGTGCATTGGAACAGGCTGCCCAGGGAAATGGTTGAGTTGCCAGCCCTGTGGGTATTTAAAAGATGGGTAGATGTGGTGCTTAGGGACATGGTTTAGTGGTGGACTTGGCGGTGTTTAACAGTTGAAACTAATGATCTTAAAGGTCTTTTCCAACTTAAACGATTCTATGATTCTATGATTTGGCTTTAAATAGAAATGTGAAAATCCTCAGGACGTACCAAAAAACTAAGTAGCTCAGTGTTTACCTGAATGAGGTTAAGCATGCTTGTACCTCTAAAGCAGATTAAGTCATGTATGAAGGTGGGTCCACTGAGCACATCTTTTGTTCTTCCATTAACTCGTTTCTCACTCCGCTCCTCTGTTGTGGTACTGGCAAAGTGCGCACCTCCAGTGGTCATCAAGCACTTTACCATCTTTCTGCTTCCTCCAGCGCTGAAGAGCAGCCCCCGTGCTGTCCAGCAGAGACACATCCCCTGCATCTCACCTCTCCCATCGTCCCCCTGCTCTGGGGCTCTCCTCATGGCACATGCTATGGTGGCAAAGTGTAGCTGGGCAAACAACTAAAAAAGGAAGAACATATCTCTCCAAGGAGCTCCACTTCACAACTGGCTGGCACTTGCATAAGGGATGTTTCTGCTTTTAGTCAAGCAATGCTAAAATCCCTCCTATTACAGAGTATGTACAGTATTTTGCTCACCAGGAGTAAAGGTGAAATTCTGAGATAGCTGAGACAAAAATTCTGTGCACAATCGAAGTATGCATTTTTAAACAAATATTTGTCAGTAATTGAATATTGTGAATATATGTATGGGTTCACACAGCCATTTTGGAAAATTGGGGAGCAGAATCTATAGTGTGTGATTTGTAGGAAATGATAAACTAATCAGTCAGCATAATGTATTACAAGCAGTTATTTATCAAGGCAGCTGATACAGAAGGCAGTTCCCGACTAGTATGTAACCTAAAACAGCTCACATGAACCATTCAAATTATTTTGAACAAGCAGTTCTGCAAAATTTCTGCTCATCTGAGTGCATGATGTGCATAATTTATTATGCTCTATATAATTACATACTCATACATGTTGCATTCTATTTTTTAATGCTAAACAACTTTTCATGCATACAGGAAACAAGTATTTTGTATGCAATTAGTCTTCAGTACTAATGAACTACTGACACTTTTCACCAGTGAGTTCTGTTAGCTTCCTTTGCCCTCATACATTACTGTCCTTTCCTAAAGAAATTCATTCTTGCCTAGGATGGTGTTCTCCAGTAGTAGAGCTGTTTTTTCTAGAATAAAATTTATTAAAGTAAAAGATACTTCATAAACGTTCAACCAAGAACAATCCCTGCAGTGGCATTCTGGGAAATTACTTTTAAAAGTAATTTTAGAAAAAACAGGATGTATGAGCTTAATTACGTTATTTGCAATGTTATAGAAATATGAAATCAATCCACCACCCCCTGCAACAAACCCTTGGCACAAAAGAGACAATAATTGACACTGAGGTGCTGGAGCATGTCCAGAGAAGGGCAACGAAGCTGGTGAGGGGTCTAGAGAACAAGTCTTATGAGGAGCAGCTGAGGGAACTGGAGTTGTTAAGTCTGGAGAAAAGGAGGCTGAGGGAAGACCTTATCACTCTACAACTACCTGAAAGGAGGTTGTAGCGAGGTGGGGGTCAGTCTCCTCTCCCATGTAACAAGAGATAGGACAAGAGGAAATGGTCTCAAGTTGTGCCAGGGGAGGTTTAGATTGGCTATTACAAAAAATTTCTTCACCAAAAGGGTTATAAAACATTGGAACAGGCTGCTGAGGGAAGTGGTGGAATCACCATCCCTGGAGGTATTTAAAAGATGGGTAGACGTGTGCTAAGGGACATGGTGGTTTTGGCAGTGTTAGATTTATGGTTGGACTCAATGATCTTAAAGGTCTCTTCCAACCTAGGTGATTCTATGATTCTATGATTAATATTAAAAATTAAGCACACAGGCAGGAAAAGCAAATCAGTTCTGAATAATTTTGGAAAGATGCATCAGCTTACTGCTGCCATCCTGGAAGCTCTTTTGAGTGACCTAGGTTTCATCAGTACCGCGTCCAGCAGTATTCTGTTCAAGTACCAGCCTTAAATAGCAACTTTGTTTAGGAGTTGCATGTACGAACAACTTTAAAAGGTTCAAATGCACCGCAGTTGCTGGTAGGCTAAATAAATGATATGCTTTCAGGGCGCCTTAACAGGGAGGTTGTAGTCAACAGCAACATGTTGAATATTGCACGGCAAATTAGAAGGTCATATATTTCATCATGTGCTCCACTCATTCCTTCTAGAATGGAAAAAAAAGTATGCTCAGAATCAGGTCTCCAAGTGAGGGCAAGATAGTGACTTGCCCTTTTCTGCTTCTGCTTAGCTTTAGCAGGCTTTGTCTTGGTTTTAACTTAAAAGTTTATTCTCATAACATGCAAGATATCAAAAAACACTGGGGCAGAAAAGGCAGAGAATTTTCTTCCAGCATCCATCTCTGGTTTTAAAACTTGACTGCTTTATAACATACCATCAACACGCCATGTCTAGCCTACAGTTTTAATATAGGCTAATTAGAGTCGGTTGGCAAGCACATTCAAATAAACAAGTTTTGTATGTTAAATAGTTAAAGCCCAGGAGCCAAAAATACTTTTTGGTAGACAGGAATGCAGTCAAATCATGTGAGAACATGGCTGGGAACCTGGTAAACTAGCATATTTTCCTACCACTACCCACAATTTCTTTCACAAGGTTTACTGTGTGATCACAAGGCTTTCCTTTTAACATTATTAGGAGTACTACTTGTAAATATTTACATGGCACAGACCTGTTTGGCAGACAAAGCGCCTGCAGGATGACATCAATTAGTAGCAACTTTCCTGGGAGACACTTCCTGTGTGCAAAGTTAGGATATGACGAAAAATGTTAGTTGTGGGCAAGGTCAAATAATAGGGTTGATTAAAATGGAGCTACACATTAAACAAACAAAATAGACCCAATCTCACAAGGAGGTCAGTGGTGTGTTTGAGCTCTGGGTAGCTCTAGGAATTTTATTCTTGTAATATGACAGACTGATAGTAAACTGAAAATTTTCTCACAGTTACAAGCTCAGCGCTGACAAGAAGCATCTGGAATCAGGTTTCTGTGTCGTGTAAAACCGGCTCTGTCTGTCTTTTTCTGCTGCTACACTTTGTAGCCTGAGCAAAAGCATTGCCCCTGTCAGCATTACTCTTTCTTCTATTATTGTACCATAGAGTTTCAGATTTAATGTTGCTCTGTTCAGTGACCTCCTTTCTCTTCAGGCAGAAGACTTTTTTAACTGTAATTTAATTCATAGTCTGGAGTATAATAATAAATGGTAACTATTTGAGAAAGAGAAAGCATGTATTTAAGTCACCCTAACTTAAAATCTGAGAAACTTTCAGGGAAAGCAAACCTCAACATCTTTTAGCAAACCGTAATAGTGCCATCAAATCACAGTACTGTGCTTTTTCATATTTGGTTGGTGCATGCAGATCCAATCCCTTTTTCTGAAGTATATCACGATGCCAAAAATAAAAATCCACTCCTTCAAGTCACCAATCAAGTTACTGCACATTCTCAGTCTCTTGCACATGTGAAACAAATGCGTTCTAGCCTGTATCTCCATTGTGGTCTCAACCATTTACTTAACAAAAAGGTAGGAACAGGCCGGAAGAACACCATGAATCACAGAACAAACCATTGGCAGAAATCACCATTTTCTCCCTTCATACTTCCATCCTGTTAATATCTTCTGCCTTCCCTCTTTGCTTTTACCCCTTCTGATCTCTGGAGTAAACTGATTCTGTAGTGTATTGCTAGGTGTGGGGTGGCACAGAGAATAAAAGCGGGCCTTTGATTTGAAATTGAGGTTTCCGGGGTTTGCAGGACTTGCAGATCTATCAGGAGACACTGCACCATGCAATATCAAACATATACTTAATATCATAGATGCTTTTAAAAATATCACCACTTCAGATCTTGATTCATGTTCTGTAGCCTACATATGCTGCTTTTCTACATGATACAGAAATAACATGAATGGCTAATATTAAAGAATTGCTTTGCATATAAAAGCCTGTTAAATATTTTATAATTCTTTATGGACATCTTTGTAAAATCTACAGGAAGGTAACTTCACTGCCGGATGCACACAGCTGAGTCATTTGTTTATCTCTCTGTCCACTTGCTGTCACAAGGGAAAATACAATTGTTCTTATCAGGGTAACATTCTGGCAAGTTTCCTCTGATGCTAAGAAAAGTATTTTATTGCATGTAAGATGCGTCTATAGAGCACCCTCTTGCATTAGGAATACAGCATTACAGGATGGTGACCAGTGGAAAACAACAGGATACTTGCTTTCCCTTGAATTCTAATTTTAAGTTGTCATACATCCCTTTATTCCATCTATTAGGAAGCACAGAAGCAAGTATTTTAGCAGAAAGAAAAGTACAATATCCTAAGGAACAGCTGGAAGGAGAAAGGACATACTGGCAAAAAGTGAATGGCTAGGGACTTCCAGGAGTTTCTGCTACAGTTTTGTGTATTGGTTTAACAGAATAGGTGCATCACTCCATGAATGCTTGAACCTGAGCTCCAACTCGGCCAGGCCACAATGCTAGTCACATTTTGGCATGTAGCACGTAAAGGCTTTCAATATTAGTTATCAAAACAGAAGTGCCTGCTTTGACTGTCAATACAAAAGCTGTGTAGTTTCAATTAAGGAACTTTTTCTTTTTAACCAGTTGCCGGATTCTTGCTGCCCTTCCTTTGAAAAGACAACTCACACTATCTCAGATTTATACCTCCAGGATAACTGCTGTAATTCGCTTCCCCAAAACTTCAGCCAGCCACATTAGGTGTTTGCTTTCTTGATAAAATATTTCTTCTCCTCTTTAGGAATTCATAGTAAGTATTTCTTTTACGCCAGCAAACTGTCTCCTCCAAACCCAACCTGGTCAACACTGTATAAACTTTTCTTCAGCCTAGAGTGCAGCATGTTCCTTCTTAAGGGATCTCCTTTTCATCTCCCTGCTACTGTTCTGCGAACAGGAGGTTGCAGAGCAAGGATCTGCTTTGTTGCATGTTTCCCAGGGGAACTCACAGGGCTTCGTGCAATGCCCAGGCAAGCACTAGGCATAGTTAACCATTGATTTTTAAAATGTTATTATTTTTTAAATAAGAAAGGAATATAATTTATCCCCGTGTGTAAAACAGCTGTTTTCATAATGAGCTCTTCCGGAGTACAGCTCTAGACTCTACCTGGCAAAGAGCGAACAGATTTCAGATAAATACCAGCATGTTCTATTCAAAAACTGTGGACTTTAGTAGAAATTCAAAAGGTGTTTCAAGTTTTCTGCAGTTCAAACCAGACCAACAGGTCACTTTGGTCTAGAAAAAAGGTTAGAAAGCCCTCTCTGAGAAAAGAGATTTTCTTCCAAATTTGACACATCACTGGTATATTTGAATAGCCCCACAGAGACAACTCATCAGTCAAGTGTATTCGTATCAAGACTGTACAACCGAGAAGAAAGGACTCTTGATGTGCCTTAATTTACGTGCAGAAGAGACAGGCATTCTTTGTCCAGCAAACCAGATGAAAAATGCTATGTAGTAGTTCCTCTTCAATAGGCAGGAGCCTTGATTCAGCAAAAGATTTCGAGTTCTTCAATGCAAAATTAGTTAATGCATAAATGTTTCCTGGGTATTGATTCAATAGTATAGTTAAAATGGGGTATGAATGACCTTCTTGAATCAATACAGATATTCAACAGCTCAGTGTCAAGTCCTTAATGCTCAGAAAATTCAGTCCCACACTTTGCAGTTTCAGGAAATTTTAATATATGAAAATAGTATTGTTTATTTGTCAAAGTTTGCAAAAAAATAAACTGCATTCACTTTAAGTTTTCTTTACAAGTGAAGCAACAAAGACAATTATAATTTATATAATTTTTTATAACAACAAGAAAGGGATTAGCA
Source organism: Burhinus oedicnemus (assembly GCA_008921705.1). NCBI lineage: Eukaryota > Metazoa > Chordata > Aves > Charadriiformes > Burhinidae > Burhinus > Burhinus oedicnemus. The sequence continues at coordinate 1,012,393 of VFFE01007197.1, forward strand.
TTCTTAAGTTAACTTTAATTTGGTGGTTTGCAAGTACATGGCCATAAAGTTTGATTATCTTCCTATTTTTTCTTTTACAGCAGGGATAAATAAAGCTTTTTCATATATTATAGCAGGCTTGTCCTTCACAACAGATCAACTTTCCAATTCACAGAAAAGTAAGTCTTACATCCAGCAATGCATAACTAAGCAAAACTTAACTGAAGTCCATTCAGCACATTCAGTTCCCAACGCACAGTAACATAAATGATTAACTTCCGTGAACACACAGAATGCTCTAAGCTATTCTGAGGCAAAAGACTCTTAATGCACAGAAGTCATGACCATGACTTCAGCTGTGCAAAAGCCTTCTGCTTCTATAAAACAAAGATGGATATTTCATACTTTCCCAAGACTTTTCTTAATGAAATAACCCACTAACTTCTGTGGTCTCTGCTGGTACTCCTGAAGTACATCATGTGAACTACTAATCTGATCCCCTTCAAGCCGATTCAGGAGAGTTACACACACTACGGCAGCTAGAAATTAAAAGACAGCGTTAGTTAGGAAAGACATTCGGGCACTTATACAGTCCAAAACCATAAACATTTGAACGAACAGCTAGAAGATCAGAAATATGAGAGAAAATAAACCCCCAAACCCGGTGCACAGTACCATAAGATGCTAAGGGATTAGCATGCTGTGGATGATATAAAAAAGGTTACAAATAGTTTAAGACAACTGAACACTACATTAATAAAGCAAGAGCTCTTAAGCGGCTGCAGATACTTATTGTTATATCATGATTCTTATGTTTTTCTGGATAGGAATTATATTTCACAAGTACCCAGGACTTGATTGGTGGGAAGTGATCAGAGACACTGTTCTAGCAGATGTAGTTACAGCTTTCCGCTATCTACCTTATCCCTAACTCAAATCCCTGTGCCGTAGATGCTATCCCTGGGGAACCAGCAGATGAGCCGCTTTGCCATTCATGGATGGGGAGCACTGGAAGTGCACAAGGATCGCATGGATCACCTCAGGCTCATCTGCTGCCTTTTGGTAATCAGAGCCCCAAAGGTAAAATCCCTCCTTTCGCTCCAGCTGAGCTCTACCATCACTCTTGTGTTATCTGCGGTTTCTGCTAGTGACAATTTGCAGAGCACAAGCAGTAATACACATTACAGACCTACAGTGACAGCACCAAGGACCAGGCTCCCTAATGGCTCAGTGACACAATGGGCTGGGTTTTTAATCACTCTCAAGTCAGTACAAACTGAGGATGTTTGATATCCAACAAGGCCAGTTTGGAAGGGACTTTGAGCACCTGGTCTAGTGGAAGGTGTCCCTGCCCATGGCAGGGGGGCTGGAACCAGCTGATCTTCAAGGTCCCTCCAACTCTAACCATTCTATGATTCTATATAACTGTTGGCCTTTTTGCTTATTTTTCATTTCATCCTCCTTGAGTTTAAGGAAGTTTGAGAAACTTCAGTGTTTTAAATTGGCAAATTCCTTGCCAAGGAAAGTGACAGACTACAGTTAACATGGTAAGTAGAAAGGCACTGTATTACATCATTTGTAATCGCTTATTTTTTTTTTCTAACCTTTACTGAAAATTAGTTAGCTTGTGTTAAAAAATGAAAAACTCATTTTACGATTAGGAATGTTTTATTCATGATGCTACTAAAAATCTTCAGCTGTTTAAGAATTAAAGTCATAAATCTACACAAAATACTTATATTTTCAATTTGATATGAAAGTATAGAAAGTGATTATAGTTTTAAGTGTATGAGTATCACCTGATTGCTTAAATTAACTAGTTGCTTCCTGTCAACTTCAAAAACTAACTGAAGAAAGCAAATTAATGCTATAGGATAATAAGGTATTTTAATGATTTACGTGCTTGCCGTGGGCTGGAATAGCAAATGACAGAACTAAACTGTATAAGAAGTATGTAAGGAAGTTTGTTTGACTTGTGTCATATGTATTCACAACTTACACAATCATAGCAACAAAACTATAACCAGAACTGGTTTTTTTCATATTCAGAAAGAAGGTATGTTAACACCTCATTCACAGTTTTTGCCACAAACCCCATGCGATGCAGAAAACTTCCTCTAACTTAAATAAAGTGACTGTAAATTAGTTTACCTTTGACACCGCTGAGATTACACATTGCGGCAAATACGGAAGACTCCATCTCTATGTTTCTGACACCAGAATCATAAGCTTCCTTCAAATATTGCAGCTTCTCTTCTTCATTATATAAGCAGATCGCACCATCCAACCTGCCCTGCCCTACAAAGTCATTTTGTAGAAATTTTCAGTGTGATGAAGCCACAGAACAAATTCAGTTTCTAAAACACCCAGTTATTGCCGTTTCCCCTATACAGTGTCCAGCTTTTACTACTACTCTTTATTTTCATGCTCAAGACAAATAGGATGAAGTGATTCTTAGCTATTGCTAGAGCTTCTGCATTTTACTTGTATTTCTTATAATGTGAATCACGGTAATTTAATTGGTCTTCTCCAGCTTACATTCTCAAATTCATAAAAAGGAAAATGCAAGTAGTAGTTTCCCACATCTGCAGCACGTGTCAAAATTCAGCAACAAAGTTTAAGCTGTATGGAAGGGCTGCATTTTTTCTGTTCAATCAGTGTCTAGAAAAACTGCCAGGCTTGAAAATGCTTTCCTGATGCTATCTTAATAGGATGAACATTTTATTACTTACAGGATCTCTAAGGTAAGAGATGAAGAGTCTCTTAAGCTAACTAGCTAATACTATTATAATTCTTTGAGAAAATTAGTTCATTCAAATTATTCAAGAATAACACCTACAGATAAAACAGCAGCAGATTGTGTACAGTAAAGCTGAATTACACAGTGTTTTGCTCGGTATCTTTTTGTTTTCAGAAGATGTACTCCTAAATTAATGCCCTTGAGCCTGTTTTCGGGTTTTGCTGTATGAGTCAAAAACATTACTGACACATTTGGGTTTTTTTGTGTCGCTTGCACCTGTGATTGGTGTCTGAGGAGATACACAAACTGACAGTGTCTGCTTCTGACCAAGCTTGAGCACTATTATGAAGACCACGTGTTGCCTTGTGCATTGCACCCTCTGTCACGTATCCAGTAACAGCCAGAGAAGGTAGTATCAGGTGCCACCTACACTCTGTTCTCACAAGATCTGAAAGGTATTTGTGAACAGACTTGGGAGATCACAAAAGCACCTGAATATCTATACGTTTATCCAAAGTAAGCCTTGGAGGTTTGCCTCTGCTACGTAATAGCATTGACAGAACTTAGCAAAGTATTGTCTTCTCCTGTCTGATCACTGCTTTATTCAAAATGGGCACAGGAAACAAGTTCCAACACTTCTTTTAGAAAGATTTATTTTAGACACTTAACCAGTGGGGAAAAAAAAAAAACCAACCAAAAACCCAAAAAGCCGCAAATAATTCTTACTCCTCTAATCCTCTAGGATGCCTCAGTAAATCACGGAAATTTTGTGACAAACATACTTAACTAACGAGTACGTGAAAAGTATATAGTAGACTACACGTATTTCAGAAGATCTGTTAGAGCTGGGGGGAGATAAACCTCCACAAAATTAAAAGTTCAATACAGCAAACTGCTAAGCACAATGCTTGATTTTATGTATATCAAAAATAGGTTAGTTACAGTTGACAAGACAACTCAAAGTAGGGAATGCGTTCTGTTCAGTGAACTGAAACCTTCATGTTAAAAAAATTATTCAGTATTTATCTCTTGCTGCTTACCAATATATTTCTGTTAGTCTGCTGCCAGCCTTACCTTCATAGAAATCCAAAGTGCACATAGTATTTCCAATGACTGTATTGAACTGATTGATTTCTTTACTGCATTGCATCAGTTCCTTAGCTAGCTGTTCATCTAGGTTTGTACTGCGAATTACAGTCTTTCCAAGAATAACCTGTTCAAACTGAGGTTTGAAGGTGGCATCTACAGACTGCCTAGTTATAACCACTGAGCCTGGCTCCAGACCTGCAGGGGAAAAAAAAAAAAAAGACATAGCTTCACAATGTGGTTAATGCTTTGTTTCCATACACATAAAACATACATCTTGACCAAATCCTGCTTCTTTTTGCCCCTGAATTTACCAAGATAATTTTTTGTGCATGCCTAGCTGCTTCAGTTTATCATTACAAATACTTTTTGGAAGAACAAAATTTTTACTTTTTCACTACATATTCTTTCTTATCTCATACTTCTCATACAGGACAGGAACGTCCTTCTCTTCACTTTGTCAGATCTCCTAAATGCACTGTCTCTATCCAGAGGGGCAGATATTGCCTTTTCTTTCAAAACTACAGAAGCAAAATGATTCCTTTCCTGTGCAAAACTGTTCTGACCATCAATCACTTATTTGCAGAGAGATGCTTTACCCTCCTACAAAGATGCTTTGAAGAAAAAAAGAAATCAAGAGGGGAAATACCTATTCCACCAGAGGTGCCAATGCGAATAATGGTTATGTTGGAACACTTGGCATGATACAACAGTTTGATCAGCTCGTGCAACATGATTGAAATAGAAGGAATGCCCATACCGTGCTGAAATGAAAGCAGAAATTCATATTCAACATTCACACAGACAATGCAAAATATATATGGAAGGAGGAGATGGGCAATATCTCCTTTCTGATTTTTTTTTTTTTTTTGAAATGTCACTTAACTCACTCCCACAAAACCCCTAACCTATGGGTCTACTGAAAGGCTAATGCGGGTAAACAGAACAACTCCCACTGACTTTGGCGGACTATGGATGAAGTATATTTCTAAAAATCATGAATTACAAAATATTTACATTCTCAAACATATAAGCAGTGTCCTTTAATAACAGCTGACAAATACACTTCATCACAGAACTTTTCTTAAACATAAGAAGAACCCCACTCTGATTTTTTAACAACCTGAACTGCTATGAGTAGTTAAGCTAAATTTTTTTCAAAACACAGACATTGTGGTTTAGCCACAAAGTTCAGCAAATATAAGTCTACGTCAACTTGCATGATAATGCGGTAATTACAACTGAAAAGAAAGAGTGCAGAATGATACTACAGTTATGCAATTGCAATTGAAGAATGTAATGGTATCTACAAATTCAAGGTATAAAGTTTTAAAATGCATCCATGAGTTGGCAGCAGAAGTCCCATGGAATGCTGCTCTTAAGCCACGTTAGCACATTTGACAATGCCACTGCAGATAGTTAGCTCTGGATGCAATACAGCTATTTTTTCCAATACTCCACATGCACCGAGTGACCTTTTTTCCCCATTATTCAGGATACAGAACAGGGACAAGGCAACAGTAAGTCTGCTCAAAAAAATTTATAGTGTCATTCGTGCAACACCTCAGTGGTACACTGAGGAAACAGGAGGCAAGAAGGTCTCGGAGATTTGCCCTCTTACAAGAAAGTGCTAAAAAGGAATTCTTAATTAACTGACTGCACTATTTTCAGCATGGCTGATATAAACTTAAAAATCTGACTCCATCTATTATGTGTTTAAAAGAAACATGCATTCATATTTTCTGCTTTGAACATGCCATATCTGATTAAATAAGGTACTTACACTGACTGACAGAACAGGTCCCACTTTGTACATTGCGTAACGGTCAGTTCCCGCACAGATGTTAGGATAGTCACCACCAGGACTCCCAAGCCCCAGTTCTTCAGCTATGTAGGCGATAAAAGCTTTCATCCGTGAAGGACTTCCTCCAACACATACAAACTGGGATGGACAGTATTCAACAAAACAAAATCAATTGCATGATTCAGTGTACCAAAGAACATGCAAAGATCAACATGAGTATGCGAACACCTTCAGTTAACACAAAGCTATTCCCAGATATGGTTCTTCTCATAGTCATTCTAAAAGGCCATGAAGAAAAATTACAGAAAAAAAAAACCCAAAAAACACCAAAACTTCTATGTAGCACTCAAATGCCTTCATCCTGTTTAAACTAGTAACAGACAGATATTGGCTTGAAGGCCCCCCAACAGGGAGTTCTACCTGAATAGAGACTGCAGCATTTGCCTTTTTACTGGATGAAAAGAGGCAGTCAGAAACAATTATCCCAAATTGATATTGAAAGTGACAAAAACCCACAAAATCTGCCCTTTCCATTCATTCCTCAGTTGGTGGTACGCTGATACATTTGGTCTTATTTTGAAGACAGCTACCCTTCCACCTTCTGCAGAAAAGCTTAGGCTTGCTGAATGAAATGAAGCATCTTACCTTTACATCTCCAAACAATGCTGGAAAATCATGGGTACCAGTCCCAAGAGCAAAATGGTACAGGATGTCTTCTTTCATTTTCTCCAGGTGAGGGTTGCAGAGATGGATAAAATTCTCTCTGCCAGGACAGCAGCATTGTGAAACATATAGACTATACACAAACCCCTACATTGAACAGATGCTAATTTTGCAAAGTCAAGCAGCAAAAGTTGGGAAATGCCACACCTAAGTATGCCTGAACTACCTTATTTTGGTTCCTCATGCATTAATGTAAGGAAATCCTAGATTTCATGACCACCTTACATCTCGTAATAAATCACATATGATAGTTAACATTCTATTCATTGCACAGGATGAAATTGCTGAAGAAAAGCCCAGATGGTTAGGATGCATTTGCAACAGCGCAACCTTTATCTTTAACAACATTAAAGCTGTGAACCAGGGTGCGTCTTTATGGCAAGCAGAACAATAGGAGCAGGACCAGGGAATATTCAATAGACCACCTTACTACACAGACAATCTATAGCAAAGTTGAAAATCAAAATTGGCCTCTGTATTTTGAGTAAAACTCCTAGCCACTTCAGAAGGGTGGGAAGATTTGGGCTTTACAGAAGCCCGAAGGGAATTTCTGGCAATTTGGCTCACTGTAACTCTGTGTCATCCAGCCAGGAGAAAAAAAAAATCGCTATGCCATGAGACCAGTAACAACAGTACAGAGGATCTGAAGCAGGAGAGGAAAAATCTGAAGCAAAGGAAAAACCATGGAAGAGAGAAAAATGCAAGAAAAAGGGAAAGAGAGGAAGAGGTCAAAAGAATTCACTTCCTCTTAAGTTGCTTCCTGTAAGGAAGTGATACAGCTTAAAAAAATTAATCTTTCTGAAGAACCAGGAAACTACAAGGCAAGGACGGAAAACTGAACTACTTAGCATGTGGGATCGCCTTCATGGAAAATTTGGTAGTGAACTAAGTAAGCTGAATGATTCATAAAATGTTTGCCTTCTGTGCTTGATGTTTTAAGTTCAATTGAAGCAGGTAGGAAAAACTAGTCAATAATCACAAGCTTAAGCAAAATACTGGCCAATACTTCAAAGTAGTTCCTGAGAGATGAAATTAAGCAACAAATATCTTCCAGACGCAAGAAGATGACTTAATAGCTTAATGAAGGCTCACTGCAGTCACAGCATGTCTCAGCAAACTCAAACTGCTTTGTCAGAGAAGACAAACAAAACAGTTTGCCTGGAGTTTATGCAAATAATTGTTAAGACTTTGCAGGAACATCTCCGAAGCTAAACACAGGTGTTTAGCACTGTATCAGGTTATCTTGTCTGTCTTCTAATGCCTCTCCAAAAGGGCAGTGTAGGTCCTATGTCTTATCTGCCAATCCTGTGCAGGACGTACTGGTTATCTTAAGAAGCCTAAAGTGGCCTAGATGCCTATGCTGGGGTCACCGAACTCTTCCTTGGAAAGCAAAGAAAATAGTTACAACCCCAATATTCTGAGTATAACAATTGTTTCTGTTCTTGACATTGTCTCTCCAGTGTCCAGCAGCAGCTGCACAACCAAAGGAAGAGGTATCATCCCAATCCACCCTCTTTGTCCTGCCCACCACAGACTACCACCTTCAGCAACTGGAAAAGCCACCCAGCAAAGCGGGTGGTTCATTCGCCCCTTCAGTAGTAATTCCTTTCCATCTCCCATGTGCCCCATTTGCCTCTCCATACAAATTCCACCTGAGGTAGAACCAAAGGCTTTGGTCGCCTTTCTTCTTCCCTCCGAGAGACCTGTTTGACTCTGGGAGAAATAAAGAGCAGGTTTATGGCTCTTCAGAAAGGTGCAGACAGCCCAGGAGTTTGGCAGCTCACATGAGCAGAACTCCCAGGCTGACTCCTCTGAATTGCTCCTGTTCAGTTTTGTGGGACTCTACCCATATTTAATGGATAACTCACTAACGCAGATCAAATAGCTGGCTGGGCTGATGTTTATTGGCATGGCTTTTACATACAAATAGGATATGATTTGAAATCACTTTACAATTTGTTCTCAGGCAAGCAAAAAATATTTCCTTCTTTATGAGAATACCAGCAATAAAAGCTTCTCTCCAGGAAATAAACTGGGAAAAGGCGAGGCCTCTATTAAAAGTACAGGGAATTTCATGTGGTATGTGCCAACACCACTGTCCTCATGCCTGGCCTAAATACAGCTTCCTTCCTCAGCAGTGTCTGTATTTCACCTTTTTCATCTCATACCCTACCAGCGACACCCTTCAGCCCACCATCTCACTGCAGCGAGGGGCTGTTACTAACTTGTACTGGTTATCTGCCCATCCAGATCTAATCGCAGACTTGGACTCTGGGGTAAAACGGGCAATAAAAGTAAGCATATTTCTATGTGTACACAGGACCAATGCCATGGATTTACAGTAGAGGCAAAGTTTGCCTGATAAAAATCTTTGGCCTGAGACTCTAAAGAGCAGACAATTTATTCCCCTCACACTGTTGTAAAGCACCTGCAACTTCGCGGGGTTTAACCAAAACATGAGTATCTGGGGACTAAACATGCGTGTATGGTTTTACTAAATTAAGCTTAAAGTATAGGTTAGAGAAATAGATTGAAATATTTGTTCAAACTCTTGAAGCGGGTAGGTCTGGCCACATGCAGCAACCATATGCAGTCAACATTTCAACATTTAAAAAAAATAAATAAATACAAGCATCACCTATGCTTGGAAAAATTCACTGTTGTGATAAATGAAAATGGCTAGCCACCAAAGCCCTCTGTGTTGATGTGATTAAAGCAGATAATTTGTCAAAACAGCTTCTACTAGATACTTGATGTTATAGTCAGTATTTGTATCATAAACTTTATCTTAAACTAAATGAGTACGTAATAAATTTGGGAAAGCAAGTGTAAACTTCGACAAGATAATTCATTTCTGAATCTTACTTTGAAGACTGTTCATCATCAGTTTTCTTCTCATTTGAGATACCAGGAGCCATGTGTGCTTATACCTAGAATTATATAAAAAAAAAATTAGATGTAAGTGCATCAGAATAGTCCCATCTGTAAATCTAGCATCATTAACAGCAATAGAAACTTTCTATATAGAGGATACTGTCATGAATATTAACCCCCCAAAATAATCCAGCCACAGCAGAGCTTTTGTAACTGTAGCCAAACGAGCATCTCCAATTTTTTATGGCCAAGCATCACCACTTTCAAACCACTGAAGCCTAAACGAGCCCCTTGCTAAGGTGACCCCCATCTCACCACTACTGCTGTTCCGTGGTATGCGCAGGACCTGGCTGGCAGGCCACAGAGAGGGAAGTCTCACAGCCAACTAACTAATTCTCTTTCTTCCCTACCTCCCACAGCGACGGCGACTGCTAAACTGGCTTTAGCCCCCTTTCACCTCTGGCTCCAGAAGGTCTCTAAAGCTCATCTCTAACTGTCGTATGCCTGAAACCCGACTCCAGGAAGCATTTTACTCATAATATCCTCTTCATTAAACTCCTCCTACTGACCTTAAGAGCATTTCTATGTGGCCCAGCCGAAGAGCGAGGAAGACTAAACCAAACACGACTCCAAAAAGTCACAGCACTCGAGTCTATCGTCCATCTTGAATATCTTTTTTCCTAAGCCACTACCCTAACCTATAAAAAAAAAAAAAGTTCTCCTTTCTGCATTCTCCTTTACACTTAAATAGGCAAATGTGTCACTGAGGCTTTGGTGCTGATACGATGACAAAATTACGATTGTAGAATGATTCATTTGTTATTATTTTCAGAAGTGATTAAGGCTACTGCCCAAGTTGGTACTTTCTGGAAATGCCCTTACAGGAAGTACTGAATCACAGTTTTGCTCTATCCTCCCTTACAAATAGCCTGACAGCACACAGATTATAATAGAGACAGGACTGTAATCCTTAAAAACCCCAGGACTACACTACAAGGAAATAGAAAGAAATCAGTCTTGCGATAGAATTATGTAACACATGAATTTTGAAAGAACTGAAGAACCAAATGAAATAAACCTGAAGTCTGCCTGTTAAAAGCCACTGAATAATGGAAATGCATTAAAATTTATAAGGACGATTAGCTTCCTTCATTTAAAATATTAACCTTTACTAAACAGACCTAAACTTCACATGTACTAGATGTACTAAATGTATACTAGAACCGATGCTCAAGAAAGTAAAGTATAAAAGTTGCATTTAGAATCAACTATGTACCCTTATGGTTGTATGATTAGAGTCAGTTACTACAGGATATCATTATTATACCATGTACATTATGGGAAAAATGCATAATTTTTTTCAAGAAAACTACAGTGCTGTGAGTCCTAATAACAAGGCGGTAGAATATAAGAAGAAGAAACAGCAAACTGATTTTTATGTACCTAGATGACAAACGGCTGTAGATAAACTGCGGATATTCGTTCGGCTGCTGTTCACAGTGTTAGGCAACCTCGTGATTTTTAAGTGTTCTTGGTTCTGTGATCCCCTAAGTAACGATGTACTTCAAAAAACCGAGAACAAAGTTCTGACAGTCCAAAGGTCCAGAATACCCTCTCCAACAGCGCCCAACAGGAGATGCCTTGGCAGGAACAGAAGGCAGCAGGAAGCAGAAAGCAGTTTTCCCATGGCAGACCCTTCCGGCAATCAGGTAGTAGCCGACAGGCAGGCAATTCATACAAAGCCACAAAATTCTCACCCTGGCTAAACAACAGGAAATTTTGATAGCCACGTCAAAAGTTTCAGCAGCCCTCCTCAGCCAAAGTTAAAACCCATGTTCAAGAATAACCTGCTCCCAGCAGGACTCGGCTCAAGATAGGGCTTTAACATGCGTGTGAATCCTCTGACCGATGTTTTAAAAATCCGGAGAACCAATCATCACTATCTCTCAATTTTTTCTCTCTGCCCTCCCCTCCTTTCTTTTTCAAAAGAAAAAACCTTAGTTAATAGTATCTTTAAGGAAAAGCGCTAGTTTGGTGTTGACCCACCATCAGAAAAAACTGAAGCCGTTGCAAATCCCGTTTTTACACCGTGGCTTCCCTCTGGACACCGTACAAACACCTACAGCTCGCTCCCGCCGCTGCCAGGAGACCTGCCCGGCCCCGCAGGCGGCGGAAGGAGCCTGCAGACCGCTCCCGCCAACCTCGGCTCGGAGGCGACGGCACCAGCCACACGCACCCACCCGACGAGACCTCTGCGCCCGCGGCCCCCCTTCACCCACCCGGCAGCACCCACGGTTCCGCCGCTGATTCCACCCCCCACCCCCCTTTCCGCGGGTGTTTCGCCGCCCGCCGGTGCCGCCGCGGCCACGCCGCCACCTGCCCGGCGGCCGAGAGAGGAACGGCGGGACGCGCGGGGTGGAGGGGGGTGTCCGTCCCCCCGCCTCCCCCGTGCGGCGGCTGGCGGGGCTCGGCTCTCACCTGGGGCGGCGGGGACCGCTGCTGGGAACCGAGGGGAGCCTCTCGCTGCGACCGGCCGGGCTGCGGGGCGCGCCGGCCGAGCCGCCTCCCGGCTGCGACGGGCGGGCGGGCACCGCCCCGCCCCGGGCGGGGGCCGCCACCGCCGCCGCACCGGGGCGCCGTTAACTCCCTGCGCGCCGGCGGCCGGGAGCGAGCGCCGCCGCCCCGGGGGGTCGGGGGTGTCCGCGGCGGCGGGGCCTGCGGGGGGGCCGGCCCGGCTGCAGGGAAAGCGGCTGCGCGGCGGTGGCGGCGGCGGGGGATGCGGGCACCGGTAAGGGAGGGCGAGGAACGACGCGAGAGCAACGGGCCTCGTCTGCTGCTGCTGCTCGGGAGGTGTGCCGCGCGGGTACGAGTTTTCAGGATGATCTTATGATTTTATATATATATATATATATAAAAATATATATGCACACGTTGGCACCCTGAGGATTGCAGGGCCAGGTTAGGTTGTGGGGACGTTGGTTATCTGTATCTGTCCTTGTAAATGTGTGTTCGTACAGACTGTCTTTACGTGCACTTCTGTTACTGGCACTTTGAGAAAAGAGCACAGATGACTTTTGCTAATACCATAGAATAGAATAGAATAGAATAGAATAGAATAGAATAGAATAGAATAGAATAGAATAGAATAGAATAGAATAGAATAGAATAGAATATTTCAGTTGGAAGGGACCTCCAACGGTCATCTAGTCCAACTGCCTGACCAATGCAGAACTGACCAAGTTAAAGCACGTTCTTAAGGGCATTGTCTAAATGCCTCTTAGACAGGCTTGGGGAGTCGACCACCTCTCTAGGAAGCCTGTTGCAGTGTGTGACCACCCTCTTGGTAAAGAAATGCTTCTTAATGTCCAGTCTAAACCTTCCCTGGTGCAGCCTTGAACCATTCCCACACGTCCTGTCACTGGGTACCAGGGAGAGGAGATCAGCACCTCCCTCTGCATGTCCCCTCCTGAGGAATCTGTAGAGAGCAATGAGGTCGCCCCTCAGCCTCCTTTTCTCCAGACTAGACAAACCCAAAGTCCTTAGCCTTTCCTTATAGGACATTCCTTCCAGCCCTTTCAGCAGCTTTGTTTGCCCTCCTCTGGACACATTCAAGGACCTTCACATCCTTCTTAAATTGTGGGGCCCAGAACTGCTCACAGCACTCAAGGTGAGACCGCACCAATGCTGAATACAGCGGGATAATCAACTCTCTTGACTGGCTGGTTATGCTGTGTTTGATGCCCCCCAGGATGCGTTTTGGCCCCTTGGCTCCCAGGGCACACTGCTGACTCATATTGAGCCTGCTGTCGACCAGCACCCCCAGATCCCTTTCTGCAGGGCTGCTCTCCAGCCACTCCTCTCCCAGTTTATACTTGTGCCTGGCATTACTCCATCCCAGGTGCAGGACCCAGCATTTGGACTTGTTAAATTTCATCCCATCAGTCATAGCCCAATGCTCCAGTCTATCTAGATCCCTCTGCACAAGGCATCTTGTCCCTCAAGAGAGTCAACAGAACCTCTGAGTTTGGTATCATCAGCAAACTTGCTAATGGCACATTCAACTCCTGCATCCAGATTGTTGATAAATATGTTGAACAGAACTGGCCCTAGAACTGAAACCTGAGGAACACCTTAGGTGGCCAGTCGCCAGCCAGATGTAGCCCCATTTACTGCAACCCTTTGAGCTCTGCCCTTCAGCCAGTTCTTCACCCAGCGCACCGTGAATCCGCTCATCCCACAGTTGGACAACTTCTCTGGAAGGATACCGTAAAGGGACAATATCAAAAGCCTTACTAAGAATCCAGAAAAACTACATCTACCGCCTTCCTTTCATCCACTAAGTGGGTGACATCGTAGAAGGACATCAAATTAGTTAAACAGGACTTTCCCTTTGTGAACACACGTTGATTCTGCCTGATGATTGCATTATTCTTTAAATGCCTTTCAACAGTATCCTGTATAATCTTCTCCATAATTTTTCCAGGAACTGAGGTTAGACTAACAGGTCTGTAGTTCTCTGGGTCTTCCCTCACACCCTTTTTGGAGATTGGAGTAACATTGGCTAGCTTCCAGTCAGCAGGGACCTCCCCAGACTCCCAAGACCATTAGTAGATGATCGAGAGGGGTCCTACCATAACATCTGCTAGCTCCTTCAGCACTCTGGGATGAATCCCATCAGGCCCCATGGACTTGTGAACATTCAGCTGATACAGATGGTCCCTTACAATTTCAGTGTCCACAAATGGAAAGTCACTGTTCCCACACTCGTGGTCCTCCGACTCAGGGGACTGAGCAGCCCAAAGTCTATCAGTATTGTTAAAGACTGAGGCAAAAAAGGCATTGAATGCCTCTGCTTTTTCTTCATCCCTATTAGTTAGATGACCATCTTCAACGACTCTCAGTCCAATGTTTTCTTTAGACCTTCTCTTACTATTAACATACTTACAAAAGCCCTTCTTGTCTGTCACGACACTGGTCAGTTTCAACTCTAATTGAGCTTTGGCCTTTTGTGTCTTCTCCCTGCATATACAAACCACAGCTCTGTAATCTCCCTGCAAAGCCTAACCTTGCTTCCAGAGATCATACAATTTCTTTTTCCTCTTGAGCTCCAGGAGGAGTTCCCTGTTCAGCCAAGCTGGCCTTCTGCCCCGCTTGCTTGACTTACGACACAGTGGAATTACTTGCTCCTGCGCTTCTAAAAGGTGGTTCTTAAAAACTGCACAGCACTAGCCCTCAAAAGCAGATTCCCAGGGTACTGTGCTCCCTGAATAGCTTAAAGTTTCCTCTTCTGAAGTCCAGGGTAGCAACTCTGCTGTCCTTTTTTCTCATTACACTGAAAATTTTAAGCTCAACCATTTCACGATCACTGTGGCCAAGACAGACACCTACCATCGCATCTCCCACTAGTCCTTCTCTATTCACAAATAGCAAGTCTAGGAGGGCGTCTTTCCTAGTTGGCTCTCTGAGTACTTGTGACAAGAAGTTATCTTCCACAAACTTCAAGAATTGTCAAGACCTGCTCGTCACAGCAGTGATATTCCCAGTAGATGTCTGGGAAGTTGAAATCTCCCATAAGGACAAGGACTACCAATCCAGAAATTTCTCCTAATTGCCTGCAGAGCAACTCATCAGTGCTTACATCCCGGTTGGACAACAGGTAGTAGACGCCCACTACAACATCTCCTTTGTTTTCCATCCCCCTAATTCTCACCTAGAGGCTTTCAACCACTTCATCACTAACTGTAAGGGCTGTACAATCAAACCTCTCCCTTACATAAGTGCAACTCCTCCACCTCGCCTGCCCTGCCAATCCCTCCTGAAGCCCTCCATCCCAGCACTCCAACCGTGGGACTCATTCCACCAAGTCTCACTAATACCGATATCATCGTAGCTCTGGGAGGTGACCAATGCTTCCGCTTCATCCTGTTTGTTTCACATACTGCATGTGTTGGTATACAAGCATTTCAGATATGCTCTCCCGAGCCCTCTGAAGAGCAACGTAAATGTTCCAGCTGGCATTGCCACCCTCAGGTGATGCCGTGTCAACCCTTGGCTTACCTTTGGCAGTCCTGTTGGTATCCCCTTCCCCCACTGATTCTAGTTTAAAGCCCTCTCGACCAGTCCCACCAGCTTATGTCCAAAGATGCATTTTCCCCAGATGGATCCTGTCAGGCCCCAGCACCACAACATTTTCCTCTACTTTACTTGAGAAGTACTAATTCAGCCGTACCTAACTCAGCAAAGCAGGCACCAGTGTTTGTCATTGCTGGTATCAAATTCAGCGCGTCAACCAACTAACAGGTACAAAGCATATAAAATGCAGATCTGCATTTTGCATGGAAAACAAGTGTTAATACAAAGACCACCATGTGAAAAATTTCCTTGGAAACAGAACCAGTAGTTTACTTGGCCATTGCACCAGCCAGTGTAATATTTATATTATATATTATAATAATAAATTATAAATATTTGTTGTAGTAATAAATTATAAAAATATATTTATATTGGAATATAATATTTATATGTAACATTTAAAATAAAAGATCTGGAAACAGACAAATTTGAAATGATTAAAGGATTACCTTTTCCATCAATTAGAAAGAAATCTAAAGCAAAAAAAAAAATCATAAAGCACTCTGTAAGCATAAATTTAACATTGTTCATACAGTAACTGAAGACATTAAACCCAGAATCCTGCAATACAATTTTTTGGGGCATTTAGACTAAAATCTCCTAATATCCTGTCTAACACCAAAGGACTTTGTATGGGAATATAAGAGAGAAATCCCCTGCACACAGATGCATTTCTAGCCGTGAACAGCATCCAAGAGAAATTGCCCAACAAATTAAGAAAAACGTCACCCATTCAGCTTGTTTAAATCTCTAATAGGAAAAAAAATAGAAGTACAGCCCCCTAATGTGTCTTCATTCTTCTGTTCCTTGAATATTTGTCAAAACTTGAAAGCTATGGTAGTGGACAATCCAAAATGATCACCTCAGAACAGTATTTTAATTCTGTGGAAGAAATTTTTCCCTTAAACAGGAATATTACCTAGCCCTTCATCTCAAGGTCCACTGAAAAATCTGCTTTGGCTTTCGGGAGGTTTGTCATTCAGCTATATATTAAGAGAATAATCAATGTAAATTACTCCTTTTGTAAATAACAAATAATCAGGTTACTATAGTTACCTTGTCTGAAACATTCAATAAATAATGCATCTTTATGAGTCTCATAATTGGTAGTAATCTTATGCTGTCAGTTATCTCTAAAAAAACTCTTAAAATTTAAATTGGTTTTAAACTTCCTGTTTTTGTAATCTTTGGGGGTTCAGTTCATTTTTTATTTTATTTTAGTGGGAAAGATACCTCAAGTAAAAAGACAAAGTATGTTCATAAATGTTATTTTAGAAGGGTGAAAAAATACACAACTATACACTAGGACTATTACAAAAATAAATTATAAAACCTGCAACTGGCCTCACTTTTCAGATTTTTATATTGCATGGATGAAAACTTGCACCTATGGAAATTAAGGCTGTCTGTCCTTTTCTAATCAAAAGTATACTCCTTCCTGCTCACCATCTACCACTTTTATTGCCAATTGGTCAAATAATTCAGTGCAGCTGTTTCAGACACTTACCTACTGCATTTTGATTCTCCAGTCATTCTGGATGTTTAGTATCATTAAAACTATGAATAGGATGACAAAATGTGCTATGACTGAACTTCTACATTTCCATTTCTAGCTTTTTTCCAGGCTATAGCATATGTACCTACATTCTGAAAAAATAATCTGCAGAGAACTGCAAAACGAGAGTATTAGGCTATTTGTTTACAGAAAAAAAATTGGGCCTCATCCTACATCTTTTACAACTAAGACTGCACATTCAGCACAGATATGAGTAGTTAAGAAATGGATATGCTGAAATCAATGAAATTTTAGATGCTTAAGAAATGCATCGGGCAATTCAATTTTTGCTTGCATTGCAACACAAAGGAAATTAATGTATATATAGCCTTGATCTCTGAGAGCATGCCTATATTTTAGTCTAGTCTAAAAAGACATAAGTTAGAAGAATGAAGTATAGATTCGGTCACATTAAAATGAAAACAGCCATTAGACTTTGCTACAGTTAAATAGTTGCATGTAAAAGGAAAATTACTCTTTGGTACCTAAACTGCCAAGTTTTTAAAAAAACATTTTAAAAATCTGTATCTGGAATTCTCTTTTAAAAAATATTCATATATTCAGTATACTTGGATGTAATTCATAAAATATAACTGCACTTTTATTTTAAGTTTGGGCTTGCAAAGCAATTGGTATTAAAAAAAAAATAAGTGATCTCACTTATTACTTCAAGACATTCAGGTCAGCGATGGAGCATAATACAACTAGATAAACGTTTCAGCATTTAAAACAATAAGAGTAGATTTTGTAAGTAAGCGCCCAGCTTTTGACTTCAGCATCTCTCTGAAAAACAAACACTGAAAACTCTTCTAGACCCAGAAGCTTCCACTGCTTTTACATCGAACTGCTGATGACTTTGAAAACTGCCAGCTGCATGACTGCATTAACTCAGAAGTAAATAAAACATAATTACAGGGGTAAGGTGAGCTCAAGCAATACATTTCCATCTTTGAATTCAGTTGGAACTTTGTGATTTGTTCCACTACTTTGATTTCATGTCCCTTGGAGAGCTGGGAAGTTATGCTTCTGCTGCAGCTCTCCATTTTTCTGAATGCACAAACACAAATTCCAGGGTTCTCCATCCACTGTTATAAAGAGAATCTTAGTCTGAAGCAGCACTTCAGGCTGTTAATATGCTAACTCACGGTATTCAAACTGTGATCCATGAAGACTCGGTTGACTGACAGTGCAGATCAAACATCTCCTTGGCTTGACTAAGGAAAGCTGAGTATACATTAATGGCACATTAGCAAACTTTAAAGAATTTGAGGAATGTCATGTGGATGTTACCTGTTGGTGACCAAGGTAAAAAGAGACAATTTTTACAATAGGATATGGGGTACACTTTTAAAATGTCTGAAAACCAGCACTATAAACACTTCTTAGAACACAACTACAGTACAGCAAAATAACAGTGCTGAGGGACCAAGTTAGGATCTCGGTTGTCTTTCTGTCTCTGCCTTTTAACAATTGCCTAAAAATATGACAGTTTTGGATAAGAACTCCAATACTGAGGAAGAAGTGTTCAAAAAGGAGACCATCATATAGAAAAGAACAATTAGAATTCTCGTCTGCAGATCAGCAGTATTGCAACCACACAGGAATTCTTATTTTATGGAATAGATCTTGAGGGCTTTGGCACAGCAAGCACCTTCGACTGTATGTGAACAGGTGATCTATAAATTTGTAAATACTTTTAACTGCACGTGCTGGTTTGGTGGGGGGTTTTTTGTCATAACATTACTGTCCCCAACTTTTTCAGTAAATTTGTATTAAACACCTTTCAGAAAACTTTCTACAAAAAGAGAGTGAAATGGATTCAATATATGCTTAAGAACAAATCATCTTCTTGCTCAAGTGATGAGCATTAAAAAAAAAGGCTTACCATTAAGCAACTTAATTCCACAGAGTTTCATCATCATTACGTATTTCCCCTTTCTTTTCTGTTTTGGCCAGTAAAGCATGTAACTGGAAATAGTATTTGTAAAAGAAGTTTTTCCTATGGTAATAGGAGTCAGAAGATCAAAGTGGGACTAAAAAGTACTACTATTGCTGACAAGTTATACCCTTAAAGTATGCTACAAAGGCTGTCATACACAGAACCTTTTTACCGTTTCAGTTTACCATTGGTGGGCACAACAAACCCAGCCTTCTATTACACTTTTTTTACAGAG
This sequence comes from Burhinus oedicnemus, assembly GCA_008921705.1. NCBI lineage: Eukaryota > Metazoa > Chordata > Aves > Charadriiformes > Burhinidae > Burhinus > Burhinus oedicnemus. Next base: position 1,031,460 of record VFFE01007197.1, read on the forward strand.
GCTAAAAATAAAAATTATAAACTTATCCAGAGACTCTATCAAATAAAGATAGCTGAATTCCCAGATAAGGCATGTTCATATGACTGAATAATTCTGAAAGATTCATAAAATGATACTTATTTGTTGGAGAACATCATGCAGCTACTGGTGATTACTGCATTAGGTGTAAAATTTTATAGTTGAAATCCTAAGGGTATCAACAATTTGCCTGTTACGCATACACAATTTCTTCACACAAACTTATTCTTTAGTGCTTCTCTATAATGACAGGGGACAGTTTTTCTACTGGTCAGGTTTTAATACTATGAACTCCAGCTCTGGCATCCCCTGGTACTCTAGCCTAGAAAAGTAGATTTCATCAAAAGCTCTGGTTTCACAGCGAAATTAATGGTTTCATAACCATTTCATAATCCACAATAGAAATTGTAAGTGAAAACAGATATAAGGTAGTAATTTTTTCCCCCCTCTCAGGTACAGCTTGATGTAAGCTTTTTATATTTGGAAAATTTTGCTGACTAACCAATAACTGTACATTTAGGTATCTGTGTATGTTTTAGCCTTCTATTTCTGTAAATACAACTTAGTTGAATTGTTGGTTAGAATGAACAGCAAAGATGGACTCAAATGCTGGGTCTAACAACATCAACAGCAAAACTTTCACTGAAAATTTTGAGGGTTCAGATTAGCACGAGGTTTACTGATTTCCAATCAATTTTCATATCAAAGTCCTAAAGAAAGGCGCTGTTAAGCCAAATCCTCTAAACATTGTTCAGAAAAATGGATATTCAGTAATACATTTTAAAATCTTCAGCTCTTGGATTCAAAGGTGTACAACGTAGAGTACACTCTGAAAACAAAACCAAAAGTTACCATTTTACTTATTAAAAACTTCACTTTTCATAGCGTTAGCAAAAATATCTTATTGAAATTGCATTTACTTTCTAATGGGCTTTATAATAAATATTTAATTAATTATAAGATATTTCAGGGATATATCCTAATTCAAGTAGATAAAAAAGCAACTGTTAAAATATCAGTGTATCTAACTTTTTCAAAATAATAAAATAATTTATATACATTGCTATTTCAAAGTACAAACTGTTTTGCTGGTGTGAATAAACATGGAGATCTAGCATTTAATATTTTTGTTGCAGTCAAAACTTCAGGATAAATAAAATTTTTATTTACCAGCTGAAAGTGCAGACATCATATATAGCTTAGTCCACACTACTGTTACCCAATGATTCACCTTCTATGTAACAAGACTGTAACAGGAAATGCCACTAGGTCTTAATTTAATTATGTGGCTGAACACTATGACTGATCAACTAGTTCTTCTGCAGCAGGCATAGCAATAGAATTGTCCTAGAAAGCTGAATATCTGGTCTAAATAAATGCGCTTTTGGGACTAAGAAGCTATCTTCCCAGTGAAGGTTTGACTTTTTTTACTGCAAATATCCATACCAGTTCAATTCTTTCTATTTACATTTCATCCCACACCATACAGTTCCCCTTCACCTTTCTTTATGGCATAGGTCGTGAGTATAACTGTAGTTAAATAAAGAAACTCGATGGTTTGGACACATCAGCATCATGCTTGTGTCTAGTCAAATCAGCAGCAATATTGTAACCCTATTTGACAACAGCAAAGGAGCACTAGTCGGGTCTAGGAGAGAACTTCAGTTTTGCTTTATTTTATTTCTTATATTAAGAAGTAGTTTAGGAATGTGCACTGACAGCTGTTGCCTGTTCTTTAAAACTTGCTGTAATCAAGTACAATGAAGTTAATCCATGTTATAAACCAAATTAACTTCCCAATCAGAGATGAGTTCAACTATAAAAAGTAATCTAACAGACGTGTAAATAGTGGATGATATTAAGCCATATAAGGCTTTACTTTCCCCAACAGTCTTTTAAGTTACTTATTACATCCCTGAAACTGTGGCTTTGACTCGTTGCTTGCAGGTGCTGATTCAGACTGTGATGGCTCTGAATCTGCAAGAAAAAAAGATTAAAGTTCTTAGGATAACTTCAACCATAAGAATAAAAAGGTCAACTAAAATTTTCAGTTTCTCTCTCATGTAAACAGGCATACAAGTTCCAGTACTTTTTATTTTTAACTAACAAGATAGACAAGCTACCTACAAAGTTTGCAGTATGACACAAATCTGTAACCCAACACAAATGGATTATAGATTTACATATGGAATAGGTTATATCTCTTGTCTGATGTGTCTCAGACTTATGCTGTGCAAGAGAGAACAGAGAAAGGTGTATCTCGAAAAGGAGCTGCAAGGTGCTTATGCTGCCAGTTGCTTTGGATGAGCAGACAAGAGTGGCTTCTCAGGCTATGCACCCTCTTGCAGGTCCGGACTGAGATCTGGCTTCATCCCTTAGTTTTATAGCAGTTTTTCTTATGAACAGTAACACAGAACTTCTAGTTTTCTGTTTGCCTGTTTTCTTCTGATACCTGACGGAAGAGGTTCTGCACACACACAAAAAAATATTACTGTAGATATATTAATGGAAGACACAAAGATGAATTCAGGAAGTGCTAAAGTGTCACTGAAACTAAATTAACTGGCCTCTAAAACTTCCACACATTGATATATCAAGGTCAAAGGAGTCATGGCAATCCTCAGTGTATACACAAGCATTCACTGATACAAATAAAAAATAAAACAAAATTCTGGAGCTTACAATAGCATTTTAAAAGGTTGCTATAGAAAACTGATATTCCCGCCATGGTTACCAAGTCACTGTAAAAAGCCTAAGAAAAAGGTCTTTGACAGAAGTAAGGGGAATTTTTCACCCTTTAACCTTTATAATTGTTTTCAAGTGATGCATTTCATAGCTATTACCATTACGCATGACAAAGTAAGGTTTGAAATCATAGGTAAACATGGCGTAACTTCTTTTTCTCTCTAATAAAACTGTTGCAACTCCACTGTCTTCAACAATGTGCATATATTTATTTTGACAAATTTTTATGAACAGTGATCTATTTCTTACACACGAGTATTGATGACATTTGTCACAAGTTTTAAGAAAAATACTAGGGGCTAAAAACTATTCACAACAAATAGGCAGCAAATATTTTACGGTCTGCTTAAATTTAGGCAGGAGGATGGCTGTATCTCTGCAGCATTTTACAGAAACACATCACACAGAAGCCCTTGGATTGGAGCTGAGCATATTTCTGCAATTGTAAAAATGAAAAAAAATCCACAAAAGCCCCTGCTTTCGCTGACTACAAACAGGAGAACTCTCTTCTTCAGCTGGTCATAGGGTATGCATGGTAATTCAGTAAGTCTCATCGTATTCAAAGAGAACCACACAAGTTATTCAGGCTACTCTCTGCTGTTACCTTGAGATTCCAACACACTTTAAAAGAAACAGCTTTCAATAATTTTACCTTTGGACTGCTTGCTATTTTCTGATGTTTCTTGAATCTTTTTTTCCCATCCACTACGCTGGTGAAACCAGTTGGTACCATAAGCATTGCTAATTAATTTGCTAAAGTTTACTGCTTCGCTTTTTCTCTGAGCAGGCCTGTAAGTCCAAACATATTAAGGAAAACAATAACATAAGTTATCAAAAATGGGGATTAGGCAGGAAAATTTTATTTTGCACAGAAAGGGCAATAGCCTTATAATTTGCTTCTAAGTAACTAAACATATATTCTAAATGTAATCATCTAAAAAAAAAAACCCCAACAAAACAACAAACAAACAAAAAAAACCCCAACAAAGCACACAACTACGCTTGACTCAGTAACATAATTTTACATGAGAAGAGCCATCCATTTTATTGGAACTTAACATGTATAATACTTACACAGCTCTGGTCTTAGAGACAAAAAAATGGAAATCACACAAAGAATGCATAAGTAAAAAAGGATGACAATACTGATTCTGTGCTGCATGAAGGTGAAATTTTGTCACAGATTTGCTCCTAAGTTCATTAGACAGTTTAATCACTGATTTTGCATCATTAACATATTTCTGAAATATACTGGGATTATTGATGACTGTGTAATAAATGTTTAAGACAAAGTATGCAGAAACAATTCAGTTGTGCACACAATTGATGATGTGATTACATCACATCACAGGTGATATAATTTGCTTAAAAGACTATTGTCTTCCAGGTGTTCATTACAGTATTTTTGCTGTGCCTGACCTTATATAGGCTACATGTTACATGTTTTCTTAAAATGGTAATCCTACTTGTGTGTCTGTAACTTATGCTTACAGAAATAATAACGTATGTTATAGTTTGCATCTGTTCACTGGTATTGAGAAAAAAACCACACAATTTAGAATACAATAAAAGTTTGCTACATGAAGACATGCAACTGTATGCTTAACTTTCCTAAAGCAAAGTTATATTGAATAGCTTTGCTACACGAGTTCAAATGCTATTATTTTAGTTGTTGGTAGAACTATTTTAGTATCACACATGATGGCAAGTTTAGTAGCAGTAAGGATCCACAAGGCCATACACATATTCACTGATCTGCCATTTCACAAGGAGCAATATTACTTGCATGCACAAACAGTTGCAGGCTTAGGAGTTTAATTAATTTCATAAGCGTACCACTTACATAGGTGGGAAGGAAAGCTTATTTTTCCCACTGAATTCCTTGTTTGTAGAAACGTTCGGCATTCTGCTTGGATATTTAGGGTTTATAGCTGGGAGCTTTACCTGTGTTAGAGAAATCTTAACTTAATAAAAGGAGTTATATTAAAAATAACCAAGAAGATTATATGATAATATAACCTTCAACAGTGAAGGTTATATTAAAGGCCCTAAGCGTCTTCAAATTTTACTGTCTTATCTATATTATTTACATAAGTAAGGGTACAGGAGTATAAAGGAATAGCAAAAGATAAAGCAGCACCTTAGTTAGTTATTCTAGATGAGATCAGCTGTTTGTTCAGTATGTCAATAATGCAAAATGCACTCTGCACAAGCTTTTTCCTCACAGTACACTTCTACCCAAAGTTAAGCTTCAAATTCAAACTTAGCCATTGCAACCTCTCATCCTGGCTCCTGTCTCTGTTTGCAGTGTATGAAAAAATGCGTCTTACTAAAGTCAGCGAGACCAAAAATTGATTTCCAGTTTAATTTTTTTTTTTTAATAAAAAGCATAACAAATCTCACATAAAAAGAAAATAGTTGTGGCACAATAATTAGATGTTTGAAATTCAAACAAATACAGATATATTGGGGGAAGCCTACAACAGAAAAGTGTATTCTAATCATCTTTCACTTCCTAACGACAGGTAAAGTAACTCAGTGTTGACTGAAAGACAGGAAGATAAGACAACACCTAGAAAGCCACTGAAATGACATCACAAACTCTCAGACTGAAAGTTGGAAAACTGAAAAGTAATGGAGAAACATTATCAACACATATCAAAGCTGTTTATTTTAACATCGATCAAAATCAACAGCTGTGGAAGGGGCAACTTACTTCCCTCTCAAATAAAAGCATTAAATTAAATATCTCCACCAACTCCCAGATATCTTTCACTAATAGCTGCTAAGAAATTCTGAGGTTAAAGAAAAAAAGGGGAAAAGAAGTCATGAAGATAGCACAAAATTTTCAGAGCTTATTAACAAAGTTTTTGTGTTATACTAATACATCCTTTTAATTAGAATCTACATATTATTTGACCATTTTCTCTTTTAAACATGCAACACAGGAGAGCGGCCCACAGGATAAGAGATACTACTTGCAGGTTATTTTTAAAAAGAATCAGGACAGGGTAACTAGAAGTGAAGTGTATTGCTCTGTAAATTTATAAGTAAAGATACTTTTCACCTACTTTTCACATATCTACTGCAATACAGTTAACAGAGCAAAAAATTACTAACAGAGTGCAAAAATTAGATGCATCACCTGCAGGTGCATTTGGATTGCAGACAGTACAAAACAACTCCCATGAAAACATCCATGAGAAGATTCCAAAATAGATGTAAGTGCACAGTGGACTTCTCCAGAAGCTCATGCACATTTAGTATGGAAAGAGCAAAGAAAAGTATAATAGCATTTGAATACATCTAATCAGTAACAAGCCACTAAAAGAAGCAGACCTGAAGAACCTGGGAGAAAGTCACACCTAGGACAGACAGTTCTACTCATTCTGAAACAGGGTATCGATGCAAACCAGTGTCTCAAGTCAGTGCTGAAATCCCTACAGACTTCAGTGGAGTCAGAGTTTCAGCAAAAGAAGAATTCCAGAATCTGGTAAAGATTAAGTGGATGGGCTACCAGATTTCAGCCTGACTGATGTTATATTGAAGCTTAAAGAGTTTAAAAACTGGGACACTTGTCAAAGAAGAAGAGATGACACTAGCAAGGGCATGCAGTGATGTCAGAGGCGGTGATGTGTGATGAAGAGTGAGGGTCAGTTGTCCAACCTGGGGGTTAAAAAACGCATTAGCTGCTTAGAACTGCTTTTCAAATCCGTTCACTCTGCTGAAGCAGCCTGTTTGCACTTTACGTTTCAAAATTCTATCCTATTGCGCAAAAAATGATGGTATCATTTTCTGTCTATCATTAAATTGTACCATTTCAGATTTGACATGCCATGGAAGTTTCAGATCCAGGACACAGTTACCTATAGTTTCAACTGACCAAAACAATTTAATTAGACAAGTAGAAATCATCTATCTCAGGTAACTTTTGTCACAGATTGAAGGCATGATGGCACACAGGGCAACGCAGAAACACAAATTGATTTGATAGACAGGATATACAAACAGTAGAGGAAATAGGTGAGACTCTCCTCTTGGCACTGAAGAGAAGCATTAGAAAAAGAAGTCTAGTAATTAAAGAGTTAATTAAAGGGCAGAGGGAGCGGGAAAAGCCTAGAGAGATTTTTGTCTATAGATAGACAAAGGCACAAACATCAAAACTAAAGTCAAGGAAAAATGGGGAAAGCAAAGGCAATGAGGAAAGACTTGAAGGCTGCTAGTAAGTCTCGCACATTGTTCTGTATGTTGTCTTTCTTTTCTTGGTATTAAATGAGACAGGCTAGCATAACTTGCAGGTACCAAAACATTCCCTACTGTTCAAATCAGCAAACAGGTGACAAAAGGAGCAAGGGAACAGATTAGAATTCAGTTTTGGAGGGCACCTGAATCCCATCAGGTGCTGTTTGTTACTTTGCTGGGCAAATTCAGCATTAAAAGCAGACCCTTGTGCGACTACACCCCAACAGTTATAGCTGAGGAGGCATTTTCACTTTGACAAGCCTCTATTTAACAGCCGTCAGGTTTCCCAGATAAAGCAAACTACGTAGGACATTTTTAACATGTTCTTGGTTTAAAGCGTTCTATCCCTTTGTGAAGGGATGGCAATGACATACCCTAAAAATTACTACCTAAATTTATTATATGTCCACATTTATTAGTCTCAGATGCAAAAACCACAAAATGTGATATGTGTTGTGCCTGGCTGGTACATGAAGAACAATGGATACCTGCTGCCAGCATGGAAAGCTAAAAGCCCCCAGATGAAATCCTGGCTGCCCTGCAATCAGGGGAAAAATTCTAGATTACATTCCAAGTCTCTCTCTGAGGTAAAATCCTGACCTCAGATGATTAATCCTTTTGCTACAGCACATACATACATATATATGTATGTATATATACACATACATTTCAGGCAAGTGCCTGAAAGAGATGACTTCAGACATGAAGTACTAATCTTAATGGTGCTGCAGGAAGATTGCCTAATGCTGATGCTAGCCCTGATACCACCCATACACAGGCATGCCTCTTTCTTAAGGTCACAGCTAGTCCACATGATGCATAGGTGAAAAGATGCTTCCACCTGGGCTAGCAGTCCATCACTTTGCCATGAGCACAAAGGCTAAATCCTTCATGCACTAACATGTCTTTGCTGCTTTGCAAAATTCCCAGAACGAGAATTATCCCTGTGATTAACGCTTTAGGGAGGAACTACAGGATCCAACATGAGGCATGGAGAACCATGTCATGGTCCCCTTGACCTCCAGTCCTCCTCTATGCAGTGACAACCATCATATGAGGAATGGTGGAGGTTCTGATATTTCAGAACAAAGTGGCATAAAGGCTTAAAGCTCCAGAGCAAGAGCCCACTTGGGAACAATGTTTTCCAAACTGAGTAGAACAAGTACCCTTAGAGGTTAAAATGTTTTTACACTTGTCCCTAAGGGAGTCCTTTGGGATTTATCTCCACGATTGCATCACCCATCTCTCTTCTCAGCAATTGCTTAGTCAGACTGGACTGAAAAATATTTTCAATACGTTCAGTCCAATACTTGAAGTAGTTTGCTGCTGCAGTATCATCACGTAGTCAAACAAATAAATTGAATACTCCTTAGAAATTTGCCTGTGGTGTTTTGGAATACATCTCTTACATTTCAACATACAAGATATGCGGTGAGAAAACTAAAATCAATACTGGTAGGGCTAGTTCCATTGTCTCACTTGAAGACTCCTCAGGAAGGTACTCTTAAAGTACGGGATAGAAACCTCTTGTAAGAGGAGATACAAGAAACAGCTGTGAAAGCAGCACCATGTGATGTTTCAAAATATATGAGATACTTTTCAGGGTACAAGAAAGGTACTGTGAAGGACAGCATTTCGGAGATGATGGTGTGGAGGTAGCTAAAGCTAAAGACACAGGATGTGCCTTCTCAGGCACCTAATCGTAAAGAAAAAGGTTTGGTAGATTTAGTACCTTAGACAAAACTCAACTTCAGCTTCCAGAAGAGCAGTGTAAATTATGTATCAGGGTCTCAGCAGATTTGGAATCTCAGCTGAGTACATAACATATATTCACTTTGTATTTGGGGATTAAAACACATGGGAACTTTCATTCACGAGTGAATGAAACTGGGTCTTGATCAAACTCCACCCAAACAGAAATGGACCCCAGTCTCACTTTAGCTGTCACCACATGGACTTGAGTTACACTTACTGTTATCAAAGTTAAATTTGACTCTTAAGGCACCGAAAATAATTGGTTCTTAAGTAAGGGAGCAAGGGATAGCACCTCCTCTCCCTCCTAGTTGGATCCTTTAAGAGGCTCTGTGGCAGGCAAAGTGTCTATTTTCAGTGCCTTAAATTTTTTGATTGAAAAAAGCTTCATCTACAAGCATCAAACAAATTACAGTTTAAACATACATTGCTTGTTTGCCTGTTTCCACAGATTAAGTAAACATTCCCAAGCCTATTCAGAAATTTACACAAGCCATTGTTCTGAATTTGCACTAGTTACTCATCTCAGCAAAGGCTGAGGACTTTTCTTCCTAAAATGTCCAACATCTGCCCCTCCATTCAAGGGAGGTACCCATGTTCAAGTACATCAAATGCCTTTCCATGGATACTCCACAGATAATGAGACAACCAAGATTATGGAGGATATTTAAAAAAATAAGGCTTCAGCATCTACAATGGGTAGGGGCGGGGAGGACGAAAGAGGGCAGTTTCCAGGACAAAACACCAAGATCATCACAGAAAGGTTTGTTCTGGGAATAGCTTGAGCTATACTTATTTTGTCTTGGATACATCTTCCATTCAAAGACTGCTGGTGCAGTGTCTTTGGGGACTCTCTTGCATTTCAAACTAAAGTCAACCCCTTTTTCGGAACAGTCTTCTCTTCCTTCCTCCTTCTTTCTTCCTCTCCCAAGATCACTAAACAAGAATTATGTTCACCAACAGTGAATTGCAGGGGAAATAAAGCACAAGAATGTAGAAACTAACTACTGGCTTTCATTCACGCTTAAGTATACGCACCATATAATGTGATTGGAAACTGCATTTCTAGTTCATATGCATACCTGCAGCACTTAAGAGAAACACAGCTTTCTTCTCATTCTCTAACTGCAAGATAAAAATTGCTTCTGGACTACAGCAACTGGGGTGGACTACAGCTTCCCTTTCTACAAGAACCCACAGGCCCAGCTAGAAGCGTCTTCACAAGCTCTACAAACAAAGCATTGTCACAGAGTGCCTCTCCATCATACCTTCTTTTTCTCTGTGTTTTCTTTGTCCTCAGCATCCCGCTGCCAAACACTTTTCATATCAAAATCAAAAGGTCCTCTTCTTGTCTCATAACTATTACCATGATGGTCATCAGCCTTAAACTCTCTGTGAATCATATAATCTGGCAGAGAGGAAACGTAGCTCCTGCAGGCAGAGATTTAACACTTGTTTGTGCCAAGGATACATATCTTACACTTTAGTACAAAAGTACTCTGAAACACTAACAGGTGAAGAGAGAACCCAAGAAGTTATGCAGGGTCTCAGCAGACTTACCGTGGCTCATCGGTCGCTGGGGGATTGGAGCAGTGCGAGTACCAGTCAGGTGCAGTATATGCTGCTGGACAAGACTTCATTGTCACAGGAGTGTAGTGCTTCAGTAGATCTTGAGAGAAAAAGACAAAAGCTACTACTTTTCTGACTTTTTATCTGGTTGTGAAAGCATTGCCTTTGTTTTCAGTTTGCTATTTTATCAGGAAGAAATGCTTGCTTTATTCTGTAAGGAGCATTAGTCTCCCTTGACAAAATGGACAGTCAGAACCTCGCAGCATTGCGCTCCAGTTGTACATTATCTTGCTCTAAATGCTTTGGCATGTTTCTACCAGTCTGTTAATTCATATTTCTGGATTTGTCACCCTGCTCTAACTGTGCTTGCAAGGCATCTCCTCAAGCTCCTCAAGCTTCCTTCTTCAATAAAGGAAAGGTCAAAACCATGGATCACCTTGGTATGAGAACGGAATATGTACAGCACTGTAACAAACTGAACGTCATCACAAAATACACTTTATAAACCTCTAGCAAGTCTTCTGATGATGCTTTTTTTGTGACATGATTTTCACCAGACCACTGCTTAAATAGCTGAAGCATAAGTTGTAAAGATCTCACTCAAATACAGCTAAACTGTCATCATCTACTTACATCAGATACAGTACAAAACTACACGTTTTGCTAAAAGGTACCTATACACAATAGACTGCAAGGATGTCTTGATAAGGTGACCTCTTACATCACATTTTCAACTGCTAATTTTTTCTGTAAATTAATTTCAAAACTCCAGAGGATTCTTCTGTAGTATCTACAAGTCCCTTCTACCACCACACTCAAGTAGAGCCAACGAAAACAAAGGAAAAACAAAGAAGTGAGAGAGACACTCACCAGGCTGGCCTCTTTGCTTTGCCAGCCTGACGTAAGCTGAATCGGTCTCTTTGATCCACTTCCTGCGGCACCCAGGTGGCACCTCATGGGGAGCTTTTGCAAGGTCACCGAGACCCAGAATCTGGGATGTCGGAGGAAGCGTGCTCTTCGAGCTTACCAACTTCTCTGGTCGTTTCAGTGGCATGTGGTATTACTGTCCTACGATAATGAGAAAGAAAATATTTATGGCAGAAGTTACCTGCCAGCATCCCTTTTTCAGGCAACTAACAAATCGAGCACACCTGAAACTTGAGCAACACGCTGCATTTCATTTTGGAGACAGAAGAGCAAGCTCGCTTATTCTGGGGGATATAATACACGCAACTTCTAGAGGACCTGATGCAACAAGGGAACACCTTGGTTTCAGTTTTGAAACAGCATTCAAGTTTTCACGGAAAGTGTTCTAACCCAGGGGATCGTGCATCTTCACGCAGAAAACTATCTCCAAGGGCACCAAGAGCAGCGGGAGGCACAGACGACAGCAGGAAACGCTGAAGCCTTTGGCTTCCCTTCCTCTCCTCACCCATTAACAAAGGCAAAGACAGTACCTGACTGTTTACAGGTCTTTATTTGTAAAACAACCAAACCAATCCCCAAACCGCCTACCTCCCCCCCCGAAAAAAAATTTAAAAAAAACCAAAACACCCTACCTCCTGATACATTCCTTTCTTAAAGCAAACAGAAAATATAAATAAATCCTCGTAAATGGGAAAACGAAGCGGCAGACGAGAAAACCAGTCTAAGGAATCGTGCCACGAAGGGCGCACAGGACACTTACTGAAGCGGCTCCGAGTGCAGCAAACGCCGTTTCGCGGGTGTCAGTACACCACCTGAAGGCAGGCATCCCTCTTGGGCAGAGACAAGTGCTCGCTATGCCGAACCGCAGCTCCCAAAGAGAAAACGACCGCGACCACCTGGGGTAGAGAAGCCAGCGACGGGAGCCGGCGAAGCCCCGCGCTCCCTTCCCACGGGAGAGGAAGGCAGGCCCAGGGCGGAGTGAGGCTCAAGCCGGAGGCAGAGCGGGACAGCCCGGCTAACGCCTCGCCCCCCTGCGGGAAGCTGAGGGCAGCGCCGCCGGGCCGAGACCGGTCGGCTCCCGCTCCCCACAGCCGGCGCCGGGCTCGGGGGAGAGGCGGGGAGCCGCACCGGACCGCCCCCGCCCGAAGAGGGACGCCCGCCAGCCGCGAGCTGCCCGCGGGGCGGGTAAGTGGCCGCTCTCCCGTTGCCGGCCGCGCCGCCGCAAGCGCCGCCCGTCCCCATGGCAACAATGCCCAAGGCCCGCCCCGCCCCCTCCGCCCGTCAGGCGAGCCGCCGCCATCTTCTGCCCCGGCTTGCCCCGCGGGGGGCAAACTGAGTCCTTCTCCCTTCCCTCGCCATACACGGCCTGTGGTGGGATGCCTCTTCCTCTTCCCGCCCTGGGCTGGACAAGCCACGCGTTTCCCACCAGTCGGTCGCAGAGGCTGGGGAGGAGCAGGGACCCTCTCGGGGTCCTGACCGTGCTTGGGTCAGCCCTGTGGAGCAGGGGCAGGGTTTTGGGGTGCGAGGCCCTGGGCCCTGTGTGACCACGCTGCAGGCTGTCACGAAAATGGCCCTCTTCTCAGGGTGATCTCAGGAGGTTGCAAAGTAAGGCCATTCCAGAGGTGACTGCAACCTCTCTTACATATTCTGTCAGTTCCCTGTCTTCCTAGGAAGCTGGGCTACTATCAGGCAGGGTCCTGCTACACTTCCAAGCGTGGTTTGATTACAGGTCCTTTCTTGACACCACCTGGAGAAGTTCCATTGCTGTGAAGCTGCTTGCTGAATTATATGCCCACAAATGAATTTTTGAAGTGGTTGGCACGTTGAAGGCTGGGGCAGCAGACTCTAATACCGATCAAAACCAAAGGACTCGGGTCATCACATGCAAAGCCAGTCCTTTGCTGAAATCTATGCGGGTCCAAATCTGCCTAAGCATTGTTCTGTGTCAGTTGGAGAGCACACATGGTGACATCCTTTGTGCTCCACCACAGGTGACAAAGCTGTTCCTGGAGCTTATGTAGCTGTTCTTCCAGGGCCAGGGTTTTGCTCAGCACTTCTCCTGACTCATCACCGTGAACCCTGAGTCAATACAGGGAGGCGTTGGGGCTCAGGGTCCACAGTGGCTCAGCACTTGTCAGCCTGATGTAATTCACAAACCTGGAGACCTTGTTCTGAAATGAGAAGTAATGAGTGACCTTTTCCTCTCTAGCATGTTACTACCGACAGAGTAGTGCTGCAGCAGCAGACTCGTTCAACAGCTTCCAGCTGCCCTGCAAGGTCTTTTGACCTGTTGTGGTCAAGATGTTCTTATCCTGCTCTACCTTATTTGGCCATAAGAACAGTAAAGGAAGGAGCAGCTACCAGAAACTTCAACAAATACATTGGCAAGTTCTTCTCACGTGCTTTGAGGCATCTGCTTCCACAGTCAGAAGACCCAGTGGTGTTAGTATAATGTCTCGTCGCCTTCTCTAGAAAGTCACTGAAACAGAATGGCCTCCCTGTCACTACTCACTGCCAGCAACAACAGAATCCTCAGAAAGCCCAGTATTTTTAGTCTTTAACTGGCAGGCCAGTAGTAGTGCACACAATGGGATGTCGCCACTTGTATGTGCTTGGAGTCCAGACAGTCAAGCTGATTTCAAGCTTCAACTGCGGCACTTCTAAGTGCTTACACCTAAAATGAAACAGAAGAAGAACAGCAGTCAAGGCATACAGTGTTAGGAAGTTAAAGCAGAAGAAAGGCCAGCGTGGCACACGCTCAAGGAGAGGGCTGCCCATAGCCCTTTGGCAGGGAAGCTTCTCCCCAGCCATTTCTCCTCCTCTTTTGCAGTTCTCCTCCCTGTTTGTCCCCGTACCTTCAGCTGGAAGGTCTGACTGGGATTCAGCACCACCAGGAAAGCGAACTGTCCCAGGAACGTTCCCTGCTCTTCATATTCTTCCTCCAGGCCCTAGAGAAAGATGGGGGTGGAGACAACAAGAGCACCTGGTACACCGTGGGAAGACTCAACTTCAGTTGGTGAAGTACTGGTTTATTTCAGCTACATAGTCCAAGGAAAGTGAGCATGAGGAAAAGATGAGAAGCTGCAGCTGCAGCTAGGTAGCATGCCACACTTACTCAATGAGTAATCTACCTAATTGTTGTTCTCTGTCAGCTGCATGCAATGCCACGAACTGTGGAGACACTGGTGTTCAGTCCAGTTGACCTTCACCTGAATGAACTGCCTGGGTGGCTACTGTACCTAGTGTTGTGGAGGCTTACAAAATCAAATTAGACAGGTGATAAAATAAACTTTAACCAAAATTGTTTAGCAGAGAACCAACTAAAAATGAGGTTTATCAAAATCGCTCAACACTCCGACAACATTAGTAAACCACAGGTTCAGGATGTATGAGGAGTTAATACTGTACAACCGACTCAAGAATTCTTAAGCTTCAGAAGTGAGGATCCAAAATATGCACAATCTCTGACCTGTAAGATGAAGACTCTTAGCATCAAGGAGTTTCCCTGGGCAGCATCCCAAGCCAAGGGGAGAGTTGCCAACTGCAGACCTGCTGCTCCAAGGAGGACTAACTCAATTTGCCCTCTGGTGGGGCTCCATTTATACCCTAGTAAAATCTCATCTGTGGTCATATATGGTCACGTCAGCTCTTATTGGCTGAGGGCCATAATTTCCTTATACCTTGACCAAGGTATGTATGTGGCCATAGTCACTGAACCAAGGTGTGTGCGTGATGGTCAGCACTCACCTGAGGGGTATACGTGATCATACCGTAAGGGCACAAAAAGTAAGGACACAGCAGTCCTAAAGCCCCCGGTCTTTTATCAGGGCAGGTGCACCAGCCACACCTAGGCCTAGCCATAGGCTTCTCGTGAGTAGCACTTTATGCACTGGAGTTATGCTGGCAGAACCAGCTTTGATTTGAAAAAACCTGAATGTCACCTGCTGTTGCAGCTGCTGAACATAGGAGAAGACGTAGGCCTGGCCTACTGCTGCAGTCCTCTGGAGGCTTTCTTTGCTAAGCTGTCCCACGTAGTAAATGTCTGTCAGACATACACCAAAGCTCTCCTTACGCTTAGAACTTGGTCTAAGGCTGGGTTATGCCTTGGGCTGCCTGCCCTCCTTTCCGTGTCCCTCCAGGTGCCACAGTCTGAAAGAGGTCATGATGGTGCATGGGCTCTGCAATAAATGGACATTCCTTCCCCTGGAACATGTTCCTTGTCCTGCAGAAGCTTCTCAAGGCCCTGGAGCAGGTGAGGTTAGCCACTGCTCTCCTTCAGCTTAAGAGAACTGGCTTAGCCCTGCTGGGGCAGGCAAGTCACCCCTTCCTTGCCCACACACCCATTCTTCTGAAGCAAGGGGGACTGGCACACCTCTGTTGAGGACTTTCTGCTTTTAGCTGGGCTGCTCTGGTCACAGCAGGGGAAGTGGTCCAGGGCAGACCTGGTTACCTCCTAAAGAACCACTCTCGGGTCTGAGCTCTACAGAGGCACACTGATATAGAACAGAACAACAAGCAGCAACAGGATCACCCTCTTCCAAGCCTTTGTTTTGCTATGGAGCAGCAAGGAGGAAAAGGATAGTACCCGGGCAGCTTAGCAGCAGACTGGTGGGTAGTCCCTGCTCCCCTGAAGCCTGATCTGCCAAGAGACAGCACACACCGCTCTGCAAGACAGAAACTCCTCCTGCCAGTTCTAGGAGGCTCTTGAAAGGCTTACAGCATACACTTCATCAGGAAAAAACAAGACCTTTTTTTTCTACTCGAAAACTTCTTGTGCCCCTGAGAGGATCTTGTGCTCCTTTTCCTAAGGCAGGTCACTGGTGAGAAGCTGACCAGGCTTCCAAAGAAAACCTCATCTGTCAGGAACACAGGTCAAATCCACTGCCAACAGAGGAAACATTGGTGTCCTAGTTCGGGTTGAAAGGAAAACCAAGAAAGCTCAGGGATGTAACCCATCCTGCAGAGTGCAATACAGGACTGTGCTAAGCTCTCACGATTACTATGGCAGGATGTATCTGGGCAACTTCTTGGGACTCCCTCTGTGCGATCCAATGTAGAGTCATCCCTCATTTCACAGAGACAAAGACTTTCTAGGCCTAGTCCTGGCATTCATGAAGAGATTGAAGAGTCTGCTCCTGCCTTCCACCACCTCCAGACCAAGCTCTCAGGCTGCACTCGTTCTTCCCCAGTCTACCCCCCACCCACCACAGCAGACAACTTTTACCATAAATATTTTCTATTCCATTACCACAGGATGGTAATGCCATATGCCACTGTGAGGCCAGAGGAGTCGGTGACCACAGAGAGCCCACTTTCTCCAACTTCCTCCTTTACTCTTTTTCTTTTGCCTTAGTGAAGCACTACACTCCTGTGCCGAGGAGGTCATCTCCAGCAGTATATGCTGCACCTGACTGGTACTTGCACTGCTCCAATCCCCCAGCAACTGATGAGCCACGGTGAGTCTGCTGCAATCCTGCATAACTTCTTGCGTTCTGTCTTCACTTCTTAGTTTTTCAGAATAATTCTGTAATAAAGTGCAACATATAATGTATCCCTGGCGCAAACAAGTGTTCAGTCTTTGCCTGCAGGAGCTCCGTTTTCTCTCTACCAAATTATATGACTCACAGAGAGTTTAAGGCTGCATACCATCATGGTAACAGTTATAAGCTGAGAACAGGGCCTTTTGATTTGGATGTGCAAAGTTTTTGGCAGTGGGATGCTGAGGACAAAGAAAACATAGAGAAAAAGAAGGTATGATGAAGAGGCACCCTGTGATGACGCTATATGGTGTATACATTTAAGCATGAATGAAAGACAGTAGTTAGTTTCTATTTTCTTAGGCTTTGTTTCCCCTGCAGTTCACTTTTGGTGAACAGAATTCTTGTTCAGTGGTCCCAGCCTGTCCATGGGAGGCAAGCAGTGGACATGTGCTGTGGTATGGGTGCTGGCGTGGATGCACTGCCAGGAGGTGTCCTCACACTCAACTCTGGGCTCCCCATGCCTTAGGGAGCAGCTGGCCCTCAGCGTGAAACAACCTGGGCAGCACTGAGAGAGCAAAGAGAAAACTGCCTCTGTAAATGCTGTGGTTTTCATGGGCTATAGGGAGCCAGGGGAACAGTAGAGCTGAAGGACTGAATCTCCTGCAGTAGGAAACATGCATGTGGGATGGACTGCTTTCTTGGAAATATACTGCTCTGGTACAAGGACAAGAAGAGAAATGTTACAAAACCCCCTCATTTTCCAATAGGCTGGGCAGATCTTCTGTGAGGCTCTTTCTAATGAAGATGAGGTTTGCTGTTCCCAGCAAGAGTACACCAGGGCAGTAGCCTTCAGCTTAACGGTGGGTACAAGTACTTGGACAGTAATATCCATGAAGCTGAGCCCAGCAGCAAATGGCTTCTTTTGTAAATAAAACACAATAGCCAAAATTAAGACCCCTGTTTTATTCTATAGTACTGTAACATTATGCCTCCCATTTGTGCCAACGCTCAGCATAAAGCTTGGCAGGTATTTAAAATTAACAGTAAAGAAAACACTTCCTTCTAATAGGCAGCCTTAACTGGCCCTCTGGACAGGTTATATTTGGCTTCATTTTCAAGTTTATGACAAGAGCCGATGGATACAGCACAATCACACACTGGGATAGTTTTACAAAATCTACGTCATATGCACTCATATCAAAAGGAAGCCCAAAAATACAGTTAGATGCAACTTGAGGAAGGAAAATACGGCAAACAGTTGTGTGAAGGTACCTTCTATGGCAGGTGCTGTCATGCAGGGTGCTGTTTGGTAGTCAGGGAAGAGCTCATGAGGAGTTAAGAGGAGGGTGGTGATGCCAGCGGGTGCCAAAGGTTAGCAGTGAAGTTGTTGGACACTGCGGCCCAGGAGATGAGGACAGCACCCTCATGAGCAGCAGGAAAGGAGGAAGAGGCGGCGGGACGGGCTGTGCAAGGATAGGAGGCACTTGCAGGGAAAATGGATCCTGGCCCCCTTGTATGACAGGCCTTGCAGACCCCATGCCCCTTCCAAGGAGGGCACTGGGCTGCCCCTTTGCAAAGGAGTCTGGAGAGTGCCCAGCAGGGAGAGCAAAGGTGGGAAAGCAGAGAAGAGGTGGGCAATGAAAGGGATCCATGGCAAGTCAGCAGGCTGCTGGTCTATGTGATCATCCTGCTGTGCCTGGTGCTTGCAGTCCATTCTATAAACTGTTTTTATAGCCATTTTTGTGTGTATGTGTGGTATCCTAGTAAAATAAGCTGGATTAGCTAGTGACTAGGTGAAGAGCTCGGTACTGGAGATACTGAAGGTTTGGGTAGCAGCTACGAGAGGCCTGCGAAAGAACGTAGGTGGCTGTGTGTGATCCACTGGTGAACTTTCAGCCCGATGATGTGGTGAGTAGCTGCATTACTGGCCATTTCTATATTCATGTTTAGGTAAGTGCTGGTGTCCCAAGCCAGTGTGCTTGTTTACTAGTCCAAATTGCAAAACAATTGAAAAACTGCTGGTGTAATCTCCCTGTCTCCCCAATATAGTTAGGGAAGCTAGCAATTAAAAAGGTGAAAACAGCAATGACGAACATGAATTCCATGATGAACAAGAGACTTCAAACATACTTCTATGAGGAGCATGTTGGCTGTTACTATATGAATTTCACAGCTTCCTGAAGGGGTTGCTCCTTTCAACCAATGCAAAAGAAGTCCTTTAACAAATGGTTGAAGTCCTTTATCTAACGCGAATGCCTGAAAGATAGGACTTCAGACATGAGGTAGTAATCTTACTTGTGTAGCAGAAAGAAGGGAAAAGGAGAAAGATGCTGTGTGCTGGCTATTAGGCAGTTGTCTTAGAGCAGCAACAGATAAGATTGATGAATTGCAGGGGGAAATTGTACAATGGAAAAAAGAAAATGAGGATGAGGAAAATGGCAGGAACACTTGGGAATTACAGTTTGGACAGTTAGAAATGCAAACTAAATTGTTTAAGTCAAAACTAGCCCCAGTTAATTACAAATGCAGAAGGGCAAAAGAGAAGGTTGCTGGAAGCCACAATGATTGACCCAGTTAAAATCTATTGTACCTTGTGTGCTGACAATAGGGTTGGGAATATGTGGAATCAGACATTGATCCGTTCTCCTCAGGGCCAGATTATAACTAGGATGATTATCTCTCCTGCCCTCTTCATGCTTCCCCCCCCCCTCAGTTTTGACACCAGTAATCAAGTCCAAACAATACAGCATAAAAAACAGCTCCCCTTAGAACAGCAACTGGAGGGTTTACCGTCTTGGAATCAAGAGGTCTGTAGGGGAGATACCAAACTAACCTGAGGGAAACACCCTTAGCCTTTCTAGCACAAATCTGGATAGCCAGAGGCAACCAACTCCAACTGCAGGGCCAAATATTAGAAATCCCTGGACTTGCATTTTGTGTTGGCAACTTACTTTACATCCTGCTGATCATGGCAGGGCAAGCACATGACAGTGGACCTCATCAGCCAGCCTGCAGACAGCCTTCCTGAAAACCCCTATTTTAGCTGAACTGTAAGTACCAGCACCTGTTGCCCAGGTGCCAAACAAACATCTCCTGCAGAGCCCATTCCCTTGGAGGTGATTTCTTAGGACTTCTCTGCCCCATAGTAAACGGAGCAGAAGGAGCATAAGAAGTTACAGAAAATGTGTTTAGATAAAGGACTTTCACCAAGTCAGTTAAATGGGCTGCTGATTCCTGGTTTGTAGCAGTTGGCCAGGTTTCTCTCATTAACTCCTCTTGATAACTCCCCCACTCCTGTGGGATCCATATCAGGGGATGGGAGTGACATTGTATGATTTAAGAAAGTAATGCCTAGGGAGCTGGAGGATGTTAGGGATGTGAACTTGGGGGAGATATCCAAAGCTATCAAGCACTGACCCTAGACCATGCATACATAGGAAACTAGGGTGGGGGCTTGATCCAGTGGAAGTACTTGCTGCAGCTACTCCCACTGCTAAGGATCCAAGTCCCAAGATGATGGTTACAGTTAATGATTGCTGCTTTACAACATTCCCTATCAATACAGGAGCCCAGATGTTGATGGTAAGTAAGGACACTTACAAAGGACCCCTTCCACTTAGCAAACTACTAGTTTCTATTGTAGGCATCAGTCGGCAAGTCACTACCCCATCTGCTGGCCAGGGCTAAATTCTGTGTAATGGATGGAGAGTCCACCTGACCTTACTCTTAGGTCCCTGAAATATCTTACGCATTGATGTATTTAAGGGCCAGTTGTGGGTGGACTTGTGGCGAAAATTCCCATTCCTGTTCCCTCTACCATTCTTCTTTATGGCCTGTAAAGAAACCTAATGGTAAGTGGCAGCTAACAGTAGATTATAAAGCCCTGAATGCTGACAACAAACTGTTCCCAATGTAACTCATATAGTCAAATCTCTTTAACATACTTTTCCATGGATGGCAACTATAGATGTGAAGGATATGTGCCAGATGCAGATAGGGAGCGATTTTTTTCCACCTGTCAGGGACTCCACTATATACATTTACTCCCTTAGTGCATGTTTTAAAAATTCTGACCATTGTTCATGCTGTATTGTCTAAAGAACTGGAAATATTAAAGTTACCACAGGAGGTCAGTATTGTGCAGTAGATATGTATATCTGGCAGAATGATGAGCACAATCATTCCACTTTTGAAAAGGTCCTGTTAGCAGCTTACAAAGGGCTAGTAGTGACTGAACCCTTGACCCAGGGAAAGAGTGTACAATTACATGGCCAATACCTATTCTTAAATCTATGCTTGCTGGTAAACCAGTACCTTTAGGTGTACCATGTAAGACCCCTGTACAAAGGTGAGTACTGTATATCTGTCATCATGAAGCTGTACATGGCTTAACTAAGAATAAAGTTACTGCAGGTGTAGAGCATATAGGAATGCCCATTGAATACGTGGAGCCCCTTTGCTTCTCTGTCCAGGATGACCCTGAATTCAACACATGTCAAGCAGATGGTGTCTGGTTTACTGGCAGGAGCGCTCACAAAATGCAGGGTAAATGGCAAGGAATGGCTACTGCTGTATTTGTAGCCAAAGAACCTGTAGTAACTGAGTGAAGAGAAGGTTATGCACAATTAGCAGAGCTCTATGCCATAGTATTAGCTCTTAGAAATGCGTGCAGGCCATATACACTGATTCGTATGCTGTATGGGCTACTGCTACACAATGGCTAGGAAACTGGGCAAATTCCCATATATCTCAATATAAAGGGAAGCAAATATTGGGAGCAAATATAAGATATTGCCAACTGTCATCCTATTACTATAGGTCGTGTAGCAGCACACCAAAAAATGATGGTATTTACCTAGTGTCCTGGTTTGAAGTAAAACAGAACTAATATTCTTTTCAGTAATTTTACTTTTCAGTTAAGTCTCTTCTAACTGAACTGTACTCTCTGAAATTAACAGCATATTTTTCAGACAGTGTCTGCTTCAGGAGTGATAAGGTCTGATGTTTATAGTTAACACCAAGGAATGATATGCAGAGAGGCTCTTACTTACACTTCTTCCTATAACAACCAAGGTCAGCCAGCTTTGTTATTTGCCCCACTGGAGTGTTGGAAGTGGAAGAGTATAGAGGGGTCGCACCTGTGGGGAGGAGCGGACAGGACAGGTGACCCAAACCTGACCAGCAGGGTATTCCATCCCATCTGCCTCATGCTCAGTATAAAAGCTGATGGATCAAAGGGTCAGCCCTCCTTCTCCAGTAGCCAGTGCCCGAGGAGGACTCTGTTCATCTGCCTTTGTTCCCAATCCCTGCATTCCTGAATCAAGTTCCTGAACCCAGTTCCTGTCTGTCGCTGAGTCCAGTCTGGGACTTTCCCAGTGCCTGCTGGTGACGTGATCTTCATCCCGGGAGCTCAATCCTGATTTTGTATATATTGTGTATATATTTCATTATTTTCTTATTTATATTATTTTTTCTTTTTATTATTAATCTTTCTTTAAAATATTTTTAGTTTTCTTCTCCATCTATGAATCTCTCTCCCTTATTCTCTCTCCCTTCTCTTGGGAAGGGAGAGAGGTTAAAGGAGCATCTGTCATTCGTTTAGTGGCCAGCCCAGCCTAAAGCACGACACCTAGCCATTGAGTACTCAAGGCCTTTCTTCTGCCTTGAGTGCTGAATGCCTGCATGAATGATTTGGACACACTGGACCATATGACTTGCATCAGCATGCCAGAAGATGAGGTTGGCCAATTACTAAAAAACAAGCAGATCATACAAACAGACAAACAGTGGATTTGATAATGAAATTAAGGATTCTCTTGTCCAAAGTGAACAACAGGCAAACCTTAGGGAAGGAAAAGTCCTTTGGGGTACTGGGCAAATAGACTATATCAGACTTATGACATGTACCTCCAAGGGGTGGAAATTGACTATGACCGCAGTGGAAGTAGTGATTGGTTTGGGTAACATTCACCCTCCACGCACTGCATGCAGATTATAAATTGTAGCATGATTAAACCAACGGTTTGCTACACAGCCAGTGCCACAAGAGATACAGTCAGATAATGGGTCACATTTTTAAAATAAATTAGCACAGGAATGGTGTCTTGGGCATGGCGTTAAGTGGACTTTGCACTTACTCTATTGACCTTAGAGTAATGGTATAGGAGAAAGATGAAGCAGGTTGCTTTAGAAAATCAAATGGTGCAGTAGTGGCATTAATTGGGGAAGAAACTTATGGGAGGCCATGCAATTCTTAAAATCCTGACAGACAGCGACTGGTAGTCCACTGTTTAAAGGTTTTGAACAGTCTCCTGTGCTGAGCCAACACCAGCAGGATGCTTTGAACACCTCAGTGTGGCATCCAGGAGATCAGGTGAGAATTCAGCACACATCGCTTGGAAAACTCTGGGTTACTTTGCAGTGCTTTTGAGGGAAAAGAACTTAGGAAACTGCAGATAGTATGGGAGTGAAATTTATCATTACTGAGGCTTGGATATAGTCCAAGACATAAGTTTTCTTTCTCACTGCCTAGGAATCACAAACCTCCTGGACGAATGAGCAAAAGATGCTATTTGCCTGCATACTATGGAAAGTGTCCATCGAGGAAGTACACTAAATATTCACTGGAACTTCATTAACACTCCGTGTGCTGAGGTGTTATCACCAGAGAGAATGTTGACAACATCTAGAAAGTCAGGATCCTTCATATATCAAACAACTCTGACCCTTGTGTTGGGAACTCTAGACTACTACTAGATAAATGTTGATGCACTATGCGATAATCAAGCAAACCTTCAGATGATGGTAACCACTTCCATGACATGAGGTGTGAGGCCCGATATATTAAAAACCATCAGTGGGGTAGCAAGAATCAGGGTATCCACCTGCCCATACCAGCCTTAAATTTGCTAAAAAATCTGTATCTGGGAACCTGGACTTGGGTGGCGAAACTAATACATCATAAAGGAGACGTAACACATCCCCTCCCCCCCAAATGATCACTACACTGCTGAAGGTCCTGTTCAGTTTTTCCTTTTACACAAATGTACACATGCAAAAATATCAGATAACACAACAAGGGATGGTGATGCCTGCTGGGAATGGAACCATTAGAGCTAATTAACCATCAAGGTCACGGCTCATGCGCCACAGTGGGCAGTATGCAGTTTGAAATTTCCCTGATGCCCACTGCTGCTACTACAGCAGTAATAGTTACCCAGGGATTTCCCAAAAGATTTGCAGTTTTTACCTCTGAAGTACTTGAATTTTATGTTCGAATTTGATGGAACAACATTAGCATAAGTATATTCAGATTGCTCACAATGGATAGTACCTATGTATGAACAATGGTGCAAGTCCCATTGGAAAACCTGCACAGTTAGGAATCTTTCCAGGGGATTAGGAACAGCTGGACTGGGTACAGGGGCATTGGATTCTATCGACTTAGAAATCACTAGTAATGAAGTGTCCAGGCTAGGAACATTAAGCAAACAAGCTATAATTGGTCAGACCATGGATATAATAGATGGAATGGATGCAACTACCGATACCTTGACTGTTAGCCTAAACCCTTGGGAAAAACTCCAGTAGATTTTCAAGGAAATGTATGCTGATGTTTACAAATTTGTTTCTAATACCAGCAGTGCCATTGCTTGTGTTACCATGCACACCTTTATTATAAATGAATATGAACAACAAGCCAATTGGATCCATAGTGGGAATCCTGCTATGTTAGGGAACCTATTACTGGATTGGTGCCAGTATTGTAAACTCCATTTTATCAAAGCTTAGGGGTAGCAAGCAAAAGTAGTCTGTTAAGTAGATCTATTTATTACCATACCATAAATAGGGAAAGAAGAACCCATTTACCAATACACCCCACTCCCTATAATTGTAGCTAATAGAATATGGCTGCCATTTCAAGGGAGCAAATGCATGGATAACAAAGGTAACCTAATTGATACTCATGGATATAACATGGGGAAACCATGCACAGTACTACCTTGAACATTTAGTAATACAAGCCCCTCGTACGACTAATATGACCTTAGGTACCTGCTATTTAGGCTAAGTGTATGATAACTGCATGGTTGTCGTTATACAATCATCGAATCATAGAACCATCTAGGTTGGAAGCAACCTTTAAGATCATCGAGTCCAGCCATAAACCTAACACTGCCAAAACCACTGCTAAACCATATCCCTAAGCACTATGTCTTCCCATCTTTTAAATACCCACAGGGACAGTGACTCAACCACTTCCCTGGGCAGCCTGTTCCAACGTTTGATAACCCTTTTGTTGAAGACATTTTTCCTAATATCCAATCTAAATCTCCCCTGGCGCAACTTGAGGCCATTTCCTCTTGTCCTATCTCTTGTTACTTGGGAGAAGAGACTGACCCCCACCTTGCTACAACCTCCTTTCAGGTAGTTGTAGAGAGCAATAAGGTCTCCCCTCAGCCTCCTTTTCTCCAGACTAAACAACCCCAGTTCCCTCAGCCACTCCTCATAAGACTTGTGCTCTGGACCCCTCACCAGCTTCGTTGCCCTTCTCTGGACGCGGTCCAGAACCTCAATGTCTTTCTTGTAGTGAGGGACCCAAAACTGAATACGGTATTCAACGTGGGGCCTCACCAGGGCCAAGTACAGGGGGATGATCACTTCCCTAGTCCTGCTGGCCACACTATTTCTGATACAGGCCAGGATGCTATTGGCCTTCTTAGCCACCTGGGCACACTGCTGGCTCATATTCAGCTGGCTGTTGACCAACACCCCCAGGTCCTTTTCTGCCAGGCAGCTTTGCAGCCACTCTTCCCCAAGCCTGTAGTGCTGCATGGGGTTATTGTGACCCAAGTGGAGGACCCAGCCTTGTTGAACTTCATACCATTAGCCTTGGCCCATCGATCCAGCCTGTCCACATCCCTCTGTAGGGCCATCCTACCCTCAAGCAGATCAACACTTCTGTCCAACTTGGTGTCGTCTGCAAACTTACTGAGGGTGCATTTGACCCCCTTGTCCAGGTCATTGATAAAGATATTAAACAGAACTGGCCCCAATACTGAACCTTCAGGAGTACCACTTGTGACCAACAAGGTCACAAGACATGGGGAACACCACTTAAGTGAAAATTGGGCTGTATATGTATTGGTTTTGCTTTATGATGTTCTGTGTAATGACAGAATCACTTTATAGAAACCAAAAAACTAATTCACATTGATGCTGGTGGAATATTGGCCTACAACTTGGCCAGCATGCATAGGACCAATATGGGACATGGTCCATTCTCAAACTGAAGAACTGGAAATTTTAATCACCAAATATAAAAAAGCAATTGCTTATCAAAAACATATAACTACTGCTGTCAGGTATGATACTGACCAGATTGTCAAGGTTGCAACAGGAATTCAACAAACTGCTAGACATCATTTGTATGACATTTTTATGGGTTATGCACTATCTGCAACTGGCATATTGCATCTTATGGTCATTGTATTGTTGTTCTGTATTTTATTTGTTTTCTATTAGTGTATTTATGCATCTAAATTTATTGCTAACATCACCATGTTGAAAGTGTGTTACCTCATAACAAAGTATAATGCTAGACTTTCGTGAAAGTGCTCAAAGCTTTCCCCTACCCTCACGCTCAGTGAGGCAAGAATAACAGTACCTCCACTCGCTGAGCCATGGGAGTTACTCAACTTTTGGCCTATACCAAGTGGTGGAGTGTGGGTGTTCACTTGACTCCTGCACAGGTTTTGGCCTAACACACAGCTCATGCTAAAGCCTGATGTATGGCGGGAGCAGCACCGTAACAGTAAAGCAAGAGCAACAGACATGCTGAATGAGAGAGTGAATTTGTGAGTTAGTCCTTTGTGAGTTAATGAATTTGTGAATTAATGAAGGTGTGAATTAATGAAGATATGAATTAGGGAATTATCAAGTTAGACTAGTCTGTTGAAAGGAGATTGAGCCCTTGTTTGATTTTAACCTAATGAGATAATGAAATAAAGATTGGTACATGGAATACATTGTCCCAGAAACTTGAGAGATCCAAATGAACTGTGACATGCGTGTCATCCAGAATCTGCTACATGACATTGCTGGCACTCCACTGACTGTTCATTTAGCAAGGGATGGGTTTTCATTCAATTGGTTTCTGTCCCCTCAGTATTTACCTATAATAGGACAGAAGTATTTGTAGGGAGCTGACACCTGTAACAGTACTATGAAAACTGTCATTGTATGTTGACAGTAAAAGAAAACTTATATCTAGTTTTGTCAAGCTCTGATGACAAGCTATGGCTTGCTTTCCCCTCTGTATACACCCATAACATTAAACATAATCATTTATTAGTGCAGGGAGAAAAGATGAGAGGAGTACAAGAGCTTTGCATTTCTTAACTTCATTTCCTATTTTTGTGCTGGGCGGCTTACTGAGATATCAGCTTTCACTGAACAAAAAAATTTCCTTCTTCTGAGAGACTGGAGCAATGCCATCATACTGCTTCTTGCTTGACAAGTGTATATTAACTTAAATGGTTTGTTTCATCTGCTCCTTCTGGTGCCTTTGTATTAACACCAAGCGATGATTAAGAAAGGTCTCTTTTCTATTTTCTTCCAGCCTTAGAAGTCACAATCACAGACATACTGTATGGTAATAAAGTATATAATTTCTACAAGATTTTTATTTTCCTACCAAAAGAATGAGAGAGTTAGTCATATGCTAACCAACATACTTCGTCTCAACAGAAACACTACAGAAAAGCATAGTCAAACTCTTAATTTCATACATGTATCTCTTTTTTTTCTGTGGTAGCCTAAGCCATTAATAATTCATGTTTGTCTTTTTTATAAAATGTATTTTTCATACAGTCAGGTGAATGAAAGCACATCAGTTTTCTGTGCAGCATAATTTTCCTGAGAGAAATTATGTAACTGATCGAATTATTTGCAACAAGCATTTTTTTCTTAGAGTTAAGTCTACGGTGTCATTGGGGTTTATGCCAGGAAGTGATCATTCCTGAGCCAGTTGCTATGCACCAGTTTTTCTTCATATTGTTCATGGCCAGAGTAAAGAGCACAACCTCACTGAACACCACTGGGAGTGAACCATGGTTTGGTACCTCTGCAACAGCCCTTATGGCCATATGAATAAACTAAACCATATGAAAGAGTGACCCTGGAACCTATTAACTGGCATTACTTTGGTTGACACCCTATGGTAACTGTAACTAACACTAGCTCTTTATTAATGTGATAATATTTCCTTTCCTACAGCTTGGAAGTTATCATTGGCCATTCCCTGTGTTTTCCTCATGCTATTGCTGTCATCCTGCTGTGGCCATGGCCTTGCACCTGCAAACCCCAATGTGCTTGTTATGGCAGGTTCTCATGGAAAATGGTTGCCACCAGTGTGAGAATCAGCCCTTCTTTCCCACTTTTTCTACTCCTTGATTGTAGCTTTTGGTTTGCCTTATGGGGAAAATACTACCTGGGTTGAGGAATGAAACAGGTCATTTTTTTCTGGTCATGTTGGTGTGCTGCTGTTCGTTCACTCCTTATATCTCACAACCTCCAAGTGAATGGCCAGGCAAAGATCAGCAGGACTATGGCTGGTCTTTATTCAAAGAAAAGTCTTTAGTAGAAATAAACACATCACCTTCCCAGAGGTAAGACCCACCCCAACCCATTGAAATAAAAATGAAGGATGGCACAGGACAGCAGCCTGGTCAGGACAAGAAGAAGAAGAGCAACAACAAGGTGTGCCAAGCAGTGCAAAAGAAATGAGAAACCCAGAAAGCACTAAGGTGCTGTGCCTCAGGTCCAGCTCAGTGTGAGAGCTGCTGTAGGCCTGTGGTGAAATAGGTATAGGCTCTAATTTCAAACAGCTGGACTGATTTATAAGTCCAGAACTGATTATAAGCCAGAGATGCAGCTCTTTCTCCTACCACTCAGTCATCAGGTTGTTTCTTAGCCACAGCTATGTCATGCTATCCACATGCTTCTTCATGGGTTTTTTTTCTCCAAAGACATACCTGGGCAGCAGGAAGCTCATGCTGAATGGTGTTGGTGATCAGGGATTAGGCAATGCTCACCTCTGATGGCCCAGAGTGGGAGGACTGAACTGTTGGGACCCCTCCACAGTGACCCATTCTTTCAAGACAACTTTGTTGAATAGTGTGGATGGTGAAATCAAGCTGATGCACAGCAGAGAGAGCTTTTGATGAGTGCTTTTGCTCCCTGGCAGCAGGTGCTTGTGAGAGGTTATCACCTACAGCGTGGTGTCTGTAAAGAAATTGCAGGTGGTACCTGGGACACTGTTATGCTTTTCGGTATTCAGATTGTACCTCAGTTACACCTTTCGTGATCCAAGACTAAACATTTTCTGCTTCAGTTTTTCCTTTTAAATGAAGGTGCTCAATCACTCCTTTGTTTCAGCTGCTGCAGATTTAACATAATCATCTGGAAGAGGTCTACTGTTCTTTTGGTTGAGTGAGATTCAGATAGAAAAATTTCAGCAGTTATAGCAAAATGATCAGGTATAAAAATATCCTTATTTTTGGTTTGCACAAGAGGAAGAAAACTTTCTGTTCAGCTTTAGAATTTGTTCCTTCCCCTCAATACACAAAGAAAAGTTTCTGTATATTAACATTTTCCTATTTTTTCTGTCTATGCAACTTACTCTAATAAAAAATATACTACCTTCTCTTAGTTCTCAAGAACTTTTCAGATCTTTGACTAACACCCAACTATCAAATTCCCCAGGATTTGTGTTTGGGTTGTATCTACAAAACACATACAGTCTTTATTTGCCAGTTCTAAAAGCTTGGGGGAAATGGACATAAATCCAAAATTTCTTGAGATTATCTCACAGGAAGGTAGGAATTTGGAAAACTAAGCCTTGCTTGAAGCTGCTGTTGCCCACTTTTGTTTTGGGTGAAACTGAGTCTGCCCACACTGGAAGATCTGAACCACGGGATTCTCTCCAGGAAACACATTTATAAAAGCTTTAATGGTAACTACTGTCAGAGTTCTGAAATATTTGTAATGAATCATTCAGTGCTACATATTGGCCTCCTCTTCTCCCACTGAGTCATAATTTTCAGTAGGAGTAGGCATGGGCAAAATGAAATCTTATGAGCCCCTTTTGCCTTTCTCTGACAATTGGCCTACTGAACATCAGAATTAATTAAAAGTCTGCTAGCAGGAATTGGATTTGGTGATAAGAAAAGGGCAACTATCATCAACTTCAGTGGTAATTGCAATAATGAGAACATATAGGAAAGGCCCTCAGTGCCAGATACAATATATAAATAAATATCAGGTGTCAAGCTTCAAAATTGCAAATGAGAAAACATCTGCTTAGTTGCTTACAGAGCTTAAAAACATTTGAAATTCACTAGTCATCTCCCAGATAAGCCTGAAGGTTCTATATATGCTACAACTGAAATTCCGCATCTGCTAAAATGTCTCCTAGCTGAGTTGAGTTGCAATACTGAAACTAGAAAGAACAGCAGCGAAGTCCCAAGCTATGTCATTTTCCCTTAGACAGTTGTGTCAGTGTCCGTCCTTCTGTCATGAACTTGTGACTTGCACACTCATTAGGGATGCTGAGGGTTCACTTTGCCCATAAAAGCAACGAAGTCTTGCAGCTGCAGGGAGGAGGTATATTCTGTAGGTACATATATATTACAAGAAGATAATGCCAAATTCCTGGAGCCAACAGGGCAACAAGCAATAATAGCCCTGAGTCTGTGAATGTCTAAGACAATTTTATGTTAGACAGCTTTAGGGTCAACAGAGAACAGAGAAGATTTAGTAGAGATCAGAATCCAAAAGTCCCACTACTGGGCAAATGACTTAGGGCAGTGAGTCCCAGGCCTTCAGCCTTCCTTGTTTCAGAACCACTGAATCAGTGCTCTAACTGTGGCTATGGAAGAGGTGTTCAGGAGCAGTGCTGGCACTTTCAGCAATCCCTCTTGAAAAAAAAGGAGGAAAAAAAAACTGCATTGCTCTTCTGCAATATCTCAGGTGCCTTATGCTATTTGTGGAGAAAGACACTATGTTCCTTCTGTTATTAACTTTAAATGGTTCCCTGGTCAACATGCTGGATATTAGGCTACTTTGTGAAGTGCCGAATTCTCCTTGTGCAATGCACAGGAATCACAAGTACATAACTCTGATAGCTTGTATTTCTTGGGGTTTTATTACATCTAAATCCAAATTCCTACAGCCATAGTCTCATTTCATTGCCTCTTTGTAATCTTCAGAGCATGGAATGCTTCATTCAGTATGCATCTGAGTATACAGCATCCCTGTATTATCTTCAAAATATGTACTCTCAGGCAAACAAGAAGTTTTACCAAAAAAACTGCAGGGAAAAAACACTATAAAATGTCCAGCTACTTCTAAAATAGCATCCTGTAAGAGCTGGTATAAAAACTGGAGAACAAAATGATGCCAGTAAACTCTCTGTGGTGACTCACAATTGGAAATCTTTTAGAAATTCTTCAGACCTTGTTTTTCTTTCATCGCGTTCAAGTACAATCCTTCCAATAACATGGTTGCACTAACTCCAAAAAATGAAAACGTGTACTTTACCTTTTCCATGCAGTCCTGTAGCCTTGATTAAGAATGGTCTCTGATGTATCAGTGTGGTTTAAATTCATGGACAGGAGCTAAGGAAATGGCTGTGCTGAGATGTTGAGTAAACATGTACATTTTGTTGCTCTTATTTAGAGAGTGCTGTTCCTACCTCGATTTGGAGGAGTAAGGATGATACATATGATAAAGTCTGAAAGATTGGACCTTAGAGTTATGAAACTTTCATTCATTTGTAGCACTGTACAAGTGTTTTACAGCAAACTAGAATTCTACAAAAGGACCACCTCCTGTGCAAAGTACTGATCCAACTACATAAGCTCCGCCTGTGGCTCTGGTCCACCTGGCTCAGCCTCATCTGTCCAACACAAGCACACATTGGAACAGGTTGCCCAAAGGTGGTGTGGAGTTTCCATTTTTGGAAGTATTCAAAATATAACTGAACAACATCCTGAGCAACCTCATCTAAGTTAACCCAGCTTGGGGAGGCTGGAAGGGGAGGAATACATGACCTCCAGAGGTCCCTTCCAATGCATATTATTTTCTGAACTTCTCAATCAGTGTAACAACCTGGTGTAATAGGAAAGCAATAGGCAAGAGACTTTGTACTAGTGTGAGCAAAGTGATGGTCCTGAGCTCTTTCTGCAGCCAAAAGGACTAGATTAACATTGCACTTCTGGGTGGGAGCTAGTTTCTGTCAAGGCAGCTGGGTGGGCAGGAGCAAGATCTGAGGTCTATCTGCTCCTGCTGGTGTTGATGCATTTTATCAGCATGGGTTCGAGCATCGCATTAGAATGGCTTTTTCCACTGATATAAACAGTGAAGCCAGACATTTGGAGTGCATTTCTGAAATTCATCTTGTCCCCAGCCCTGCTGTGAGCAGAACAACTTCAAAGTTAAGTTTCATGTAACTTCAACATGTTTTATATGAGGGAGATCCTCAAGTTACAAGGCAGAAAATCAGGAGTGGTATTCAGCTCTTATCTTTTAATCTTGCACGGAAATTTAGAATGACATTACATATTTTGGTACTTAGCCTGAAATGAAAAAAATAAATATTGAGTAACAGGCTAGAAATCACTTGCTGTGACTAAAGAGATAATAGATCATATCTAAGTTATTACTGGTATTTGATAGTTTGATTAATGGAATGTGCTTATATCAGGAATGATCAATTCTAATGGCAATATGGCAAAAAAGAAGCTGAAATAATTCCATGAGTCTAAATATTAGAGACATTAATGAATATTTGATATTAACTGCCAAGAACTGTAGAAAAAAGTCAAGCTAAATATAAAATGCTGAAAGAATGAAGAAACTGCTGGGATTATGAGCTATAAATCTAAGATTAATATATTATTTGAATAATTTTGCATCTGAAATAATTTGAAAAGTATTGTTTCTGCTACTTCTGCATTTGGGAACAAATCAGACTTCAATTCTGGGCATGTTAAAACCTCTGTGAGTCTTAATGTTTCTGGTTAACAGCTGCTGAATAATTTATAACGTGACGTCTTCTCTGTTTACGTCTAAAAATAGTAGTAATTTAATAGCAAGTATAACTCTTTTAATTCAAAATATCAATTATGCCCTTTCTGCAAAGGAGCCTTATCTGTCTGTGTACTTGAACAGTAGAAAAAAATCTCTAGAGGGTCTTTTTGGATGTAGAAGTCAAGGAAAGGGTGTGTCAGATGGACTCTGGGGAGCCAGGAGACTGACTAGTATTCACAGTCCTGTGTTGGGTTTCCATTAGCAAAAGAAACTGATGATAGAATCACTTCTTTCATGTACTTTTCTTTATCAGTAATGACAGTTCAAAACATAAACTTTTCCTGAATATCCTGGGAACTAACTACTAAGAGTTTCCTTGTTTATTATACAAAATCTTCTTATCAATGCTGCTGAAAGGACTCTTCCCCCCCAGTTCTAGCAGTTTGTTGGCTGTTGACTCAGCTTTGTCTTTGGTGTAAATCTGATAACAAGTGCTTATGGCAGTTTGATACTGTAGGAGGCACTGGGACATTTCTGAGGAAGCTAGCTGAGAATATTCTCCCTGCTGACCATGCTGATGGAAAGGATGGTTAGATTGCTTTGCAAGTCGCTGGGTCAGTGCAGGACACAAGAAACCATAATTGAGTAGGTTTCCAAGTACCAGGAGAATGGAAATAATAACTTTAAGTGCTACAGTACTTCAAGGAAACTTATTTACTGCTGTCATTCATTTTTTGCATCTTTTGCTAGTATGACTCCTGTTTTTATTCTTATGTTCTTGGTGAATACTCTTTTCCCCCATAACAAATAAAGCTGGGGAATTTGATATAGAAAAAGTCTATGAAATTTCCTGAAAGCAAATTTTTATTAGCCTAGAATAATACTTCTACAGTACGTGTTTCTTTTCTGTGATTCAAAAGCTCATGTGAGTCATCCATGATTGCAAAGGCAGTCCCAAGAGCTCAGTCAAGGAAATATTTTGGCACCATTTAGCTCTGTTCTGTCCTTTGAGTCCTAGATTAGACAAAAACAGTAAAAAGGAGCACATCAAATGAGGTGCCCTTGGAATGAATAAAATGGCATGCATTTATGTCTTTTCTTTAATATCTTGAATTTCAATGATACTACTGAGAATGAGATTCCCTTTACATTTTTAATTATAAAGGAGAGCAGATGGTGAAGGCTTAGCTTAAAGTGTTAATTAAAATAGCTTACACAGCCAAGCGTCTGCTTGAATAAAGTACATCAGGAAGATATAAGACATGAGTGAATGCCCTATTCTGCTGAATTATTCTTAAATAAAGCTGTCTTGGAGCAAATTCATCAGAGATACTTAATATCGTGTCAGTGAAATCTCTTCCTCTTGAGTTCATGAAGCAAGCACTAGACTACTTGTTCTAAGTGTATGTTTCTGGAAGTGAAAACAAGTCTAGATTCACTAGGAGGATTTGTACACCTGACTTCCTTAGTAAACATTCAAACAAAACAAATAGATTTTCAAAAAACAAGGCTTCCTCGCTCGCACGATACATTTGTTGGCAGGCACATGCAGGATCACTTCTGTGTAGGCTGTGTAGAACTGAAGGAATGCCAACACACCTTTGGGATTCATCTCGTTAATTCATACAGGTGACTCAACACAAGAGAATTGGTTCAAAGTTAGTGCCTAAGCCTCCCACCTTCGTAAAAAACAGTCTGAGGGTGGTAACTGTCAGTCTGCTATACTCAGCTCTTGGAATAACTCCGCTTGGTTACAGAAGACCCAGTTTTAGATGCTTTTTTTGCTTGATTTGGGATAGAGCTCCTTAAGCCCTCAGCAGCACATCATAGCCACCTAGATATTTTGTAATCAAATATGAAGTTGTTCCCTGGAGCAAGGACTAGAAGCCAGTTGCTATATGGGCAACTGATCACTGGACTAGTCATACGTACAAACTTCATTCTCATTTCATTCTCTGAGCCAGGACATTTTTTAATTGAGCTGTAAAAACATGAAAGGCAATGAAAGAGAGGAATAAGAGGTATCTATTTTTAGTATTTGGTTTAATTTATTTAACCTGATAGTATCCATTTTACTTTAAGACCTCAGCAGTTTCTAACATATGAAACTAAACATAGCAATAATATGGTTTATGGTCTTTCTTTGCACCCAGACACAGTCATTTGATGTTTGTTTTAAACCTAAGTTTGGTCCAGGTGAGCCCTGCTTCTCATGTTCTGTGTTTCCACAGTTTTTTAACTTACCAAAATGCATTGATTTGAATTTAAGCAGCAAGTATCTGATACTTCTGAAAACTGAGCCACGTTTTATTCACCTTCTCATACGCCTAAGAAGACTGTATTAAGTATAGCTGAAAATGAAAAATTCAGCATAAGCATTGTATCAGTCAAACTATGTAGGAAATTCTCTTAAAAAAAGCCTTGACATCTCTTTCTAATATGGAAGTTGAGGAAGTTTTCACTGAATAGATGTGTATGTATAAGATAGAAACGGTTTATTTTTCACTTCCTATAGAGAGCTTTATCTTTTCATTGGAACTTTTTGGCATATGTACTTCCAAACAGCTTTACTAACTTCTGATAGACCCAAGTGGTCAGAAAATTCTAATCTATCTGTATTCTGCTTTTGGGGAACATGACAGATGGGTGCAAATGTTGCTTATGCAACATTGTATGGCCATCTTTGGAAGACTTTGGGAACAAAACAATGGGTTGGGAATGACACAAGGAAATATATCTCCTCTCCCTCAAACTCCTACTGTGTTCTACTGGGTTGTCTTTATTCTAACATCTCTCTCTCCTTTTAAAATAATGTCCCCTTTACATCATGTGGTCTTTCTGTTTCCCTTCTTCTCCCTTTCTTCCTCCATTGGCATTCTGAACTGCTATACTGGTGACATCAGAAGCAATGACGATTGTGACTGGGCTGTCCTCTTCAGTTCATTTTTGTGCTGTAAACAGTTTTGAGCTGTAGGTTAAGAGTACAAGAAAAATATATTGGTGCGTGCCAACTTTAGAGCGTCAGCTAAAGAGAAGAATTTTTCCCTGACCAGGTACTGTAAACATATGTATAGAGCTCTACTTTTTAAACAGCCTTTATTAAAACAAAAAAGGTGGGGAAAAACAGTATCTCTGTCCATCCTTTACATCACTTACATTTGGTAGGTCTTGGCAGTAGGACAAAAAATGATAAAGATCATCTGGTAGGAAAACAGGATGTCAAATGCTTTGACTGCCTTTCCTTAAGGGCTCAAGCTCTCACACCCTTTTCTTTTCTGAAATGTTACTGAATTATGTGTGTTAATAGCTCACGGTTTGTCCTTCCAGTTAGAAAAATTGTTCTTATACCTTGACTTGCTTAAAAATGCCATTGGGAAACTAGTAACATAACCAGTTAACTGCCTTCATAAATGTAGGTGTTTGCTGATCAGTATGTGAAACAAATACCTGTTTCTTTGAATGTTTCTTCCCTATCTGTTTCTCATTGTCTGTATGTAAGATTTCTGTTATTCTTACTGAATATCCAGTAGAGATTCATATGTTAAAGAGATGACTCCTTTCTGGGCAGAGTTCTCCTATCATCTGCCCTTTTTACTTGATGTCATTGAATGCTCATTCGCCTTGAAGTGGTGAAAAATTCTGGACAACTGAAAGTTGAACTATGCTAAATGCTTTCAATTGATCCCTGAGCACGAGACCTAGGATTAACAAATTCCAGGCTGGAAGCTTCGTTGTTGAGGCGTTATGGTAGATCCCAAATATATCTCGGTCTAACAAAAACTGGAAGGTGACATGGAGGAGGTGTCTGTGGTTCATGGTGGAGGACGAGTGAGAGAAGCACAGGAGAGGAAGCATTCTTTCTGACTGAGCACTTCAAAGCAATTTCATTGTTTGAAAACAACCTACCTGGATTTTCTTGTGAAAGAATACTATTCAGATCATATGCAAGATGGAGAGCTGCATTTTCCCTTCCAGCTGTTTTTTTTTTCCCCATGTACTTTGACCAAGTGCTCTGATGTTACTCTTCTTACAGTGTTCACCCTCCTGTAACAAGCTACAGTTATGAGTAACTTATGCTGGGTTTTGTCTGAGCTCTAGGAGTGCCTTTTAGATGCTACAATTATTGTCAGAAAGTAGTCTAGATTTCAGATTTTGATACGTTTTATAATTAATGACTACAAATTATGAGCCTCTTCTATTTTAAAAGCTCTCTCTGCCAGACTCAAAATTTGAACAATTTTTTTTTGCAATAAAGTCAAATATCCACCAGGAACAGAATATTCTACATTTTAGAAATTAGGAAGGAGGCTATTTATCCTCTGTCATTTCCTACTACATCATTTCATTCCCAAAAGACAGTCCCTACAGTCTCTTTCAGATTGTAAACAATTGTAAGTAATTGTGCAATCCCAAGCACAAATACAGGCTGGGCAGAGAATGGATCAAGAGCAACCCTGAGGAGAAGGGCTTGGGAGCGTTGGTGGATGAGAAGCTCAACACAACCCAGCAATGTGCGCTCACAGCCCAGAAGGCCAACCGCATCCTGGGCTGCATCAAAAGAAGTGTGGCCAGCAGGTCGAGGGAGGTGATTCTGCCCCTCTACTCTGCTCTGGTGAGACCCCACCCTGGAGTACTGTGTCCAGCTCTGGAGCCCCCAACATAAGAAGGACATGGACCTGTTGGAGCAGGTCCAGAGGAGGGCCACGAAGATGATCAGAGGGTTAGAGCACCTCTGCTATGAGGACAGGCTGAGAGAGTGGGGGTTGTTCATCCTACAGAACAGAAGGCTCCAGGCAGACCTTCCAGTATCTGAAAGGGGCCTACGGGAAAGCTGGAGAGGGACTTTTTACAAGGGTATGAAGTGATAGGATGAGGGGTAATGGCTTCAAACTGGAAGAGGGTAGATTTAGAATAGATGTTAGGAAGAAGTTTTGTACTATGAGAGTGATGAGGCACTGGAACAGGTTGCCTAGGGAAGTTGTGGAGGCCCCATCCCTGGCAGTGTTCAAGGCCAGGTTGGATGGGGCTTTGAGCAGCCAGGTCTAATGGGAGGTGTCGTTGCCCCTGGCAAGGCAGCTGGAACTAGATGATCTTTAAGGTCCCTTCCAACCTAAACCATTCTATGATTCTATGATAAACCAGAATTTGACTACTACGACTTTAGTAACTTCTAAGTTGTAAACATATCTCTCCTACCTGGTGTTCTGCAGATTCAAGCCTGCTCAGAGCAAATTAAGTATTGCAAGGAAAAAGCCTGACCTATTGCCAGAGAACTTGATATGAAGAGTTTTTATACTGTACATGTGAATTTTTTTCTCCTTTTTCTACAGAATTAAACAAGCTAACAAAAAGCTACTTCAGAGCAGTATTACTTCAGACCAGTATTACGTGGAAAAATTGATGTGTATGCATGCAAAAATAAAAAGGCAAGCAAGCACAAGTGTATTTCACCCACAAAACACCAGCTGTTAAGCAGATTCTTCTTAAATCTCACTGATGCTTCTATTTCACTTTATAATGGGAAGAATGCAATATTAAAAAATACCTTATAAATTACAGCTTTACCACAGAGTTTAGTCAACCATCACTCCATGCCATTGGTTAGTATCCAGTGATAACATGGCTCACGCAGGCTTAACATGTAAAGGATGTTCTTCCTCCTTTGTTTAGTGAGAAACAAAAGCTGTACAATGCTCTGACTTCTATCTGATCTCTATGTCACCTGCAAGTTTGAGGTGACATAAAGAAACAAAAGCCCCTTCCATAGCCCTTA
This sequence comes from Burhinus oedicnemus, assembly GCA_008921705.1. Taxonomy (NCBI): domain Eukaryota; kingdom Metazoa; phylum Chordata; class Aves; order Charadriiformes; family Burhinidae; genus Burhinus; species Burhinus oedicnemus. The sequence continues at coordinate 1,070,058 of VFFE01007197.1, forward strand.
TCTCCTCACTTTGTCAAAAGGAGATGTCTGAATCAAGTCATCTTGTTATGATTAAGCAACTATGAATGACTGCAAGTAAAAATGAAGATCTGATTGTTAAAATTTGGCTTCAATCCACATTGCATACAAAGAAATTGTCTCCATTCAGAAAAGTTGATTCTTCTTTTAAGGAATAAATCCTTAGAAATAGGAATGTAAAACCCTAACTTAAACCATATTTTAAGCACAGATTTTTGAAATAAATTTGTGACATGAACATTACTTCACAGAAAGCTAAGAGGAAAGCTGAAGAAGACTTGCAGGAGTCATGGAAAGTAGTGCATCTGAAGGAGACTAGAAGAAGGTTACTAGCAGAGATCTTTGACGAATATTTTATTATCATAATGATCTTGTCACAGAACTGTGAGAATCATAGAAATGTTACAATACATGTTTTAAAAGCCCATCTCCAGACACAGGAAGGAGCTGAGATGCACAATGGTAGGTGGGGGAACCCAAATAACCCAGTCAGAGGAATGGACATGCTGCCCCAGTTCTTCCAAGGGCTGTCCCAGGAGGCACTCAGCCCCACGATCTCAGCATCAAGTCAAGACGAGAGGCTGTCACCATCACCTTACAGGCTGAGGGGGGTCACTGCTTATAGGACTATGGGACACATTATGGGATGCAGGGGTAGAGCATTTCAGGATTGCCCAAGACTTTGCTAAGGGATGTTTAAGGGAGGAACCAAAGGAGGGGAAGGGAGGGATTGTGGTGGTTTGTGGAGGAACGAGCATGGGAAGATAGAGGGATAAAGAGATAAATGGGGCTGGTTGTATTTAAACAGGTCAGTATGCTTGCCTGGCCATGCCTGACACCTGACCACTGGAGTCTGTCCTGTCTCACATTAAACTCCATTTCTAACTCTTTTCCTGGGCTCCCTATTCTGTGTACGTGTGTGTGTGTGTGCGCGCGCGTGCATGGAGCCTGTGTGCAGCAGCTGGGTTATGGCCATGGGTCACAGGGGCACCTGTGTCCATGCTGCCAGAAACTGGCGTGCGTGCAGGTATGTGAGGGAGTGTGTGAGCACTAGCCAGGTGGCTAGTCTGACTGTAAAGCCGGGCTAGCCATCGAGTAGGTGATGTGGCCTGGGAGCCAGGGTGGGGGTGTCTCTGGAGGTGACACCACAAGGGAAGCCAGCTATGGTGGGACCAGGGGAGTCCTGGCCAACTGCCAGCAAGGGGTGGGGGGTGGGGGGTGTGCCTGTGTGCACACATATATGTGTCTGTGTGTGCGCATGTATGTGTGTGTCTCTAGGGGTAAGGTATCTGGGAAGAGTAAGGAGGCACGGGACCATCTACTGGATGGACCATTTGTCCAAGGTCAACTAGTGGGAGATGACATGCCTGTGGTGCATGTTTGTGCATGGCTGTGAGCAGGGAGGGGTCTGGACCAGTAGCTGGAGCAGTGCTGCAGCCTCCGGGGCTTGTATGTCCAGGGGCTGGCAAATGGGATACTAGGGCAGCCACAGGGCAGACTGGGTCCCAGAGCCCAGCTGCTGGAGGGATCCACCTTGTACATGTGTCTTTATGTATATCCCACTAATGGACCTTCATCCTGGTCAGCCAGAGAGGAGAGCAGGATGAGGCTGTTGGTGCCATTTGTGTGTGTGCTGAGTGTGTCTGTCTGTGCTGATCTGTGTGGCCAGCCACGTGTATGTGTACATAAGTACGCTCTGTGTGTGTGTGTGTACGTACGTGTGTGCATGCTTACAGGGAGTACAAGCTCAGCCTCACTAGGGGTTGGACCTGGGGCATGGTGCTGCGGGAGCCTCGCCTCTCTGGGGCTGCTGCGTTCAGCCACTCCAAATTCTGAATTCCCAATGGAACTGGGAAAAGTTTGTTTGTTAAAACTGTATGATAGAATACCAAAGGGATATTACCACACATCATGTCCCACAAAACAGATAATATGTAGTAAGCTGATGAAAGGATCAGAGAATCAGGGGCTGACTTGTTTAAATAGGTAACTGGGTACAGAGGCTCTTCTGAAATACATCAGAAGAACAGGCTATTACATCAGGAGGAAGAGAGAATAAAAAAAAAAAAAAAGAAAAATATAATGCTGCCAAAAGAATAAATGCGTTGGAACAGCTCACAAGTCATTTTGGACCAAATCTTCAACCTAAGCCCCAACTGCATTTAGTTTAGTTTAGTTTCTATGTAACTTAAAGAGACTATCTGGTGGGCACATCCTTTATGGTTGTCTGTTGAGAAATACCTTTGTTAACCAGAAGGAGAGGAGTGGGTGTGACATACACAGCATGAGAGAATCCTACTTTCAGTCATAGAGAAAATATGGAATATGAACCCACCAAATGGGTGTGTTTCTAGGATGAGATTTCTAGTGCTAACATTATAAAGCAGGAGGTACCTTGTATGATGATGAGTGGGTGCTTTTCTTCCACTCGAAGACATGCTATAGGCAAGTATAATATTCTTTTCTCATTTGTATTAAAATCATGCCGCCTCTTAATGATCTCTGTGTTATTATTAGCATGGATTGTCATCACTTCATAGACTTTGATTGGCCAGTATGTGAACTGATGCCTACATCAATGCTTTGCAATAAAATCAGGCTGTGCTGTGCAGAATTTCATTACATTTTCTGATTAACTTTCATTACAGTAATTTTGCAACACCAACATAAGGTGTTGCACAGTTTGATAGGTCTCCTTTCCTTTCAATGATAATTGTACCAGAGAACATTTTGAGGACTTACATGATCACACTTCTCAAGGGATTTTAATGATTGATTGTTTTGCTTCCTCTGATCTCAGAAAATCCTTGCCAAAAGTAGCAATAGTGCCTATAACTAACACTTCTTTCTTCTCATCTACAGCCCTAATTTAAGTTTAATACCATTCCAGAAAATTTATGCTTTTGAAACTCGTATCTTCAACATATAGAGTCATTAGAAAACTTGTATATTCCATATGTTACTTTCAGTAAGCCACAAAATGCTTGCTCACTGAGCTACTTTAACACCTGCCAGTAGCTTGAACACGAACACAAGTAGTTTTTACTGGTTAGCATTTTGGGTTCTAAATTTCCCCACTGTGTTCCTGTCAGTGTATTTCAGTGCAACATTTCAACAGAATATATGGACTGTAGTATGTACATTCAAACACATTGGCTTCTGATTCTTCCGCAGTGAAGACTTCCTTGTTCCTCTAGCTAATCTTAATATGTCTGATATCTGTTTTCTCCAGGGCACGGTTAGAACATCTTAGTCTGTAATATTTGAAGGGGAAAGTCCTTCACCAAAACAGTAGTCTGTAGAGCTTATAGTCAGCAAGTTGCACTCAGATTCAGATATCCATGTAGCTTCTGGTAATGTAATGAATTTGAACTTTATATTCAAAATATTATGGATATTGAGACTTCTTTCCCTAGTTTAGATTCTTTTTTTGTCCGAGATCAGCAGCCCTATGGAGAAGGGGTTGAAATGGCCATCCTTACCAGAAGCTTCCTCTTAAGCAGACCAGGAATCTGTCTGGAACTTCTCTGGTTCAAAGCAATTTTTTGTAATCTGTGATTATTTCCATTAGATAACTGTTCGCAGAATCCTTATCAGCTAGGTATAAACTTTGGATTTTCAATCTGTGTCCACTTGAGTCTTGTATCTGTGTTGTTTTCCATTGTCCCTCATTAGTATTTATACCCTGGACTGAGTCTATAGCATAATGGTTGGGGACAGAGCTAAAAAAGGGGAAATGTGAGTTTCTGTTTGATTAGTAAACCTAGGGGTCAAAAAAGAGCTCTGTCCAGAGTGTGTATGACATGAATATGATGGATTCAAGACACACTTGTTTATAGAAGGGAGAGTATACTCAAACACATTTTGCTTTCTTAATGTGCAGTGTGTCTCATGACTAGGCTTCTGAGGTCTTTATCCATTAGGTTGTGTCAGTTTCTTCAGGAGTCCTTGCTAGTTCTTTTAAGGGGGTGTGGAAGTATATATGGGAAAGTTTGCAGGAGTGTGATGTGGTTGATAATTTGTATTCCAACCAAATGAATTGGAATTATCCATCTGCCAATGACTACTTTTTAAATTGGTTCACTGATCTGTACCATTCCTCCTGAAGCATGCATGCAAATGCCATGGCCCTGGCCTGAGCTGAAAGTAACTGAACTGAACATGATAAACTGCTGAACATGATATAAGAAATTTATGGACATAACAAGTATCAGAGTGAGAAGCGGACAAAAGTTACAGATGATACTGTGAGGGATGGCTGGCTTTCACAGGTAGATAAGGAGGAGTTATGTGAAAGGTTTTGGAATTGCGGGGGGTGTCTGTGTGTATATTGAGACCACACACCCAATCTCGCTGTGAGCTCCACCTATAAACACTTGGGGCTGGAGGAATACCCAGGGTCTCTGCCCTCACAAGCCAGGAGGGAGGTTTGCCCTACGTCACCTATGTCCAAAATACATTTTTTCCCCTTTCATATTCCTAGAGCAAACACATGCAGATGCAGTGGGCACGCAGTTAAAGAACACAGGCTGTGGGCACACAGAGTTATAATTTTAGGTGTGAATGATGTAGGTGATAACCTGTTCTGCAGTTGACTTCTTGTCCACTGGGGACCGCACAGATGCAAAACTATTAGCAGGGGCAAAAACGGAGGTATAAGATCATCTGATCTAAAGGAGATACTGCTAAATGATGTGATGGTTTTTGAAAAACATGCCGGGTATTACTCAGGGGGTTCCAGGCAGTGAGAAAAGGTCTGGGGTGTTTTCAAATTGCATGACACTCCAGTGTATTCAGATGTGTTTGGCCGTGCTACAGGTTGACAGTTACCATGGTGTTCTGGAGGTGAATAACTTGCCAGAGAGAGAAATTTATGGCTAGACATCAGGTGGTCATAGCCCTCTTGCTGGTTTCTGTTTTGTTTATTTGAGTGCAATATGTGCAGACAACTTTGGGTGAGCGGTCTTTGAATTGGCCTAATTGTAGTATATTTGTTCAAAAAAGCACTTAAACACACACGCAGCTGTGGATCAGTAAGAACTACGCAGAGTGCCAATTTAAACCTCGGTGTGCTACTGCCACTCTTACATGGGCACGAATCACAAAGGCAAAAGCAAGCAATGTAATGAGTGTTATTTTCTGCTCTTTGGCATGAATAATCATTTGTGTGTCAGTCTCCAAATTACAGACCTGGAAGACTCAAGAAAATAACTTCTGTAAGGATTCTGAATGCATGTTAGAGACAGGAAATACAATTCTAGGATGAGCCTGGAGCTGGAGAAATCTTAAGAGTGAAGAAAAGCCTCTGTTAAGAGACCTATGGGCACAAAATGTGGGGATGCAGGAAACATTTTCAAAGGTTGCAAGGGCTATTTTATAACAAGCATCTGCTGAAGGAACAGCTAAGTCTGATCATTCAGGATCTGATGTGCCTAAAAGTGAAGCTTCTGGATTAATAGTTTCTTTGCATTTTTGTTTGGTATAAGATTTAACAAACTCCACCAGGCTATGGGGTTTAAATGCTCTAGAGTATTTCTCCCCCCCCCCCCCCTTTTTTTTTTTTTATTTTA
>VFFE01007197.1:1076642-1125360 GCA_008921705.1 Burhinus oedicnemus
TTTTGGGTTTTTTTCCCCCCCCCCCCCTTTTTTTTTTATAATGTCCTTGTTGACCTTTACAGAATACTTTGATGGAATGAAGTCCAGGGACAAGCTGAAGTTTTATTCAAAAATCATCAGAACATGACTAAGATTTTTTACCCTTCAGAAGAAATGTTCATGCTCATTGGTGGTGAGATGCTAAAATTTTAAGGTCAACCTGAACTATCTATGCAAAAGAGATAGCAGAGCAGCCCACTGTCACAAAGAGGGAATAGAACTGAGAAAGCAAATGGTGTACAGGTCCTTCCCAGTTTGTAACCCTGCCAGCTGCATGGCTATATACAAGTTTGTGTTATTAAGGCACAAGACACAGTGTTTCTCCCTCCAGGCAGATATTACAGTCAAAGAGATATCCAGTCCCATCGATGCGGTGGTGGACAGATACCTTGCAAAAGAAACCTGGAGGTTTGTCATAGATCATGGGAGGGGAATTGAAGGAGGGCTCTTACTCTTTTGAAGTTACACAGTTATCGACAGGACACCTTTGAATATATCGACTGTTTTTCCAAGATTTTTGCTCCAGTTATTGTGAAACATAGTGGAGTGCCTATTAAGACAAAAGATACTATTTTCTTTATTGCCAGATATAGGACAAGACTGAGTAGCTTAATTAGATAGAAGTTCCCTGCAGGACCAGTTGGGGATACGACAGGAAGGCTGTGCTGGAGCTGGGTGGAGAGCTTTGCTAAATGTGTCTCAGCTCTCACAGCTACGGCCCTCTGTGGTGCACGGGTAGGGAAAGCCGGCAGGAGGGGACGTACAGCCACACCGACTGGAGAGGCTTAGTGCGTTGGGAAAGAGATCATGCTGGGTGTAAAGGGGGAGAAGTGTGAGCATAGTCAGCAGCGCTTGTCGTTTTGGAGAGAAAGCTATCCTTCCTTTCTCTGACCAGGTGAAATTACATCTCAGACGGCAAAAAGAGGGCTTGGGATTGCCTATATGGTACAGTGCCTGAGATGATAGGGGAAAAGAGAAGCTCCACCAAAAATGAGGCGTGCTTTTACATGGCACAGGATAAGTACAGAATAGTAGCATGTAGTACAGAAACAATATTGGACTTGTCCTTGCTACAGCACATAGGACTCGATGAACTTTGCCTGATGAGCAAATTGCAAAAACGTTGTTAAATCTGTGTGGTAAACTTAGTTAAAGAACAAATCTTTACCATCTCAGGGCTTTGAGAAATCCTGATTGTTTTTTCACTGTCTCTTCTCCCCACAGAACAACTGGTTTCATCCTCTGATTTAATCAGTGGTGAAATGGCACGCATCTTGGAAGTATGCCAAAGACTGTTACGCATTTGTCAGAAATACATGTGTTTTAGGAGGCTAATTTCCACTGCTTATATTTGTTTAGAATTATGCAGACCTGTATCAGCTTCTGTGGTATTTCTGAATCAGAGGGTTAGTGGAACCTTCCTCAGATCCATATTTTAAGAGACAGCCCTATGCTAGCACCTGGCGTCACCAACACATCATGTTTGTGTTCACATGACCAAAAGTTAACAACTTGTTGGAGGGGCAGGAGGCCCAGATGAGAGTCAAAGAGATTATTCTGAATGCTACAAAATGACGGGGTAAAAAAATCTGTTTTGACTGTATAAAAAGAGCTGATTCTCCCTAGCTGTTCTGTAGCTGGGGGAAATGATCTTGGAAAAAGAGGGGCACCAAGTGTATCAACCATGCAGAACAAAAACAGGGGAAAATGAGGAAAATAGCCTTTAAATACCTAACCAGAAAAGTTGGTTACCACAGAAAAGGATTTCTCCCCAGCTGTTTTAGAAAAGATATGCATTAGAAACACCTGTTCCCTGTTTTACTTTTGGATCTTAAAAAGCATGGTACAGTGAACTTAAAAGAAAATAAGAAGAATTCGGTGTGGATGTTGGCTGTTGTGCTGCCATGCTCATAAATACTGTGTGGTATTGTAGTTGTTTGCAACTTCTACACAAAGGATTGCTTGGCAACTTCTTGTTCATTTTCTGTGGAAGGGTATCCTTTTGCTAATTTCCAGATATCAGAAAATATGGCTATTTTTAGATTATTTGATAAACTCTGCTAGCGAATGGGAAGAAGATGAAAAGCCATTAAGTAACTATGGAAAGTATGCAATCTGAGGACCACAGGAATCTTGATGTCATGCAGACAGCCCAAGATTTCTTCCATTGAGGAGAAACACCATCAGTCTGAACACCAAGTATGTGTTAACCAACACCCTCCACACCCACCATGCAGAAGCTGTCAGCTACAGCTTTGGCAAAGCAGACATACTCAGGCCAGCTGAAATACTTTCTGGAACTTAAGGCCAGCATCAAAATGTCTTGTGGATTGCTGGGGTTTTTTTCACTTGGAGGTACAGCAGGGCTCTCCTATCCCATTTGTCATGTAGGAATTAATGCGCTGAATTTCAAGATGAGGTCATATGGGAGAGGATAATTTTGGTTTTATTTAGATTTCTGTGTATTGACTCAACTCCATCACACTCTCACACCAACGTGCAAGCACAAAGACATGTGTTTAAGGGGTCTGGCCATGATCACTTGTATGCAACAAGGAAAATGACATGTGACTTAAGTCCTCACTGCATCTCCTGGCTTCATTTTAATTGATGACAATGAAGTGATTTGTAGGTAGATCTTTCACGTCTTTCAGGGATCAATATTTATTTGACTCGTAGGCATTATCTTTCACCTCCTACTATTGCCTGTTCCATCCTCTGTAAATCTTAGAGAAGGTGGCTGCCTATTTTCTCTTATTTCCTCATTTTGGGTGTCTTGTGGCTGCAGTTTGTCTTCCTGTTGGAATATCAGGATGATGAAAGGCACAACCCATGTGCTGTAACTGTGCTGCCATCCTTGTGCTGTTAGAGTGCATGTCTTCTGCTGTAGTCTCCACTGTGCTGTAGTCTTGGTGCATTATTCCTCTGAAAACTGGGTCTTTGTGCTAAATTTGATTAGCCTTCTGTCAGGTAGCCTAACATAAATACTTATTTTTGTAAATATATTTTCTGAAACCCTTGATGAAGCTTTGTTATTTCAGCATCATGTAGTCATCCTGACCTCTAATAATCTTCTTGTCTCAGTTTCTGCCTGGGTGGATGAAGGAGGCCAGAAGAACTTTCTAGGGTAGATTATATACAATTTATTTTAGTCTGATCATTCGCAACCTCTGCATATGGTCTTTAAGGCCAACTGTGTATGAAGGTAGAACAGGGCTGGAGAGCGTATGGAGCCTGGTGGGTTTCCATGGATGAGGATTCTGCGACAGAAACATGCAGCCCCATCTCTTCTTCTTAGTCTTAGATCATGACTCATCTCTGCAGTCCAGACCAGTATGACATTAAAGGTGTGACCTAAAGGTATCACCTAAAGGACATTACTCTCAACTTTCTGTCTTGTGGCCCCACAAGACTAAAACAATGTTGGATTGCATTTTTGCTCTTCACTTTTTCTATAAACTTTCTTTAGGGGGACAGTCTTTCTCACATAAAAGATGTCATGGGGGAGTTATTTCACAATATTCTTCTGTGATCCCCATTTCAATCCAGCAGTCCATCAGCTTCTAAGTTTGTAGAGAGCTGTTACGCTCGGGCATCACTGAGCTAAGCTGTATTTAACTTCAAACTTTTCTATTGCCCCTTTAGATTTTTAATGCTTTCTCTTGCTCATCTCTTGAATTATCTCTAATTTTTCTCCTTCTTTGTCATAATGATGAATTGTTTCGTATTGGAAGCTTGAATCTATTTCATTCTGCTATTAGTGCATTGCTGTCCAAATGAGATAGAAGATGGCTTTGTCTTTTGAGAAGAGATTTGTTCTCCTTTCAGCCCTGCATTTATGTGCTTTCATTTTAAATATATAGCTTTTTTTAATGCTTTGCGGTTACTAATATATGCAACCTGCATTTAACAGTGTAGTATTCAGCCAGTTATTACCCACTTTACCCTTTACCTAGTTCTTTAGTTTCCAGGTCCTGAAATATCAGTGATTTCTGCAGTTCCTTATGAGACTTTTATTTTGGCTTCTTCTCTCCTATAGTATAAGGCTTCTGACATACAATGGAACAAGGAGAGCTCCCTCATGTTTGTCTTCAAATTGGGCTACCACTAAGTTAACAACACATGCTTCCTTAAACATGTGAGTACAATCTTTGTTCCCGTGCTGGTTTAAAGTAGGTATAAGAATTAAGAAGTGACCTGGAAGGGCAGAGAATGACACAAGCCAGTGTGAGCCCTTGTCCTACCTGGACTCCCACTCCACATGAGTAACCTGTTGGGAAGCCTGGTGCTAAACAGTAAGGAGAAGACGAGATGAGAAACAGCATGTGGATAGAGGAATTGGTAAACTAAAAATGAGGCAACAGATTAAAAGAAGGTGATAGATGGTTATAAAACACAGATGTAAAAAATGACATTATTAACTTTAATATTAATCAATATTATTTGTCCTACCTCTTTGCCTGTGTTTCTCTTGAGGATGTGAGGAAGATGACAGTATGAATTACTTAAAGATTTGAGCTCTTCATCTGAAAAATCTCACACTGTAGCATAAAGAGGCAAATGTTTTATGATAATAGGATTAATAAAGACTATTTGCATTCATAAGGGAGGAAACGCTATGGCTTAAATAAATTCTAATATCAGGAACAAATGATGGTTTTGTACCAGTTCTTAAGTCATATCATTATATTCCATGTGAATGGCCACATTAAATTTTAATAGCTGAAGACTAAAAAGAGCAACAGCTTTCCTTTGCATTGTTTGATATAATGATTTTAAGTTATAATTTAATTGTGGATTCAAAATTCTACAACCTCAGTCAGCAAGGACTCAGTGCTTATATGCAACACTGATTCATCAGATTACGTAGCATCATAGCAGCCGTAGGCGTTGTCCAAATTCTGTCATTCCAAATCAAATGGGGAACACCCAGCCAAATGTTCTAAAAACTCCTAGAGCCATGCCTCTAATGAAAGCACTATTTCTGCTGTTGTCATCTCCTTCAGCGGTTTGGCTCTTTTTTTTCTTTTTTTTGAGCTTCTTCAGGATGTATAACTTAAGGTATACCCATATGAATTTGATTCAACATTAATATGTTACAGTTGGGATACCCCGATGATCCCATTCCCATGAATGATGGAATCATTTTATCTCATGACTATGAGGTATCTGTGCTCAAATTACACTGGAGCAAGCACTCCCTGAATTTTGTTTGTTTCTATTTTCCACACTAAACACTTTCTTTTCTCTCGACAAGGCCTTTTTTCCCATTCTAACCTTCTGTATAAGTAGTGCCAAAAAGTAAACTACAATACTGCACCTCCTGCTTTGTACTGTCTTCTGCCAGGCATAGATAACTTTTCCACCACACAATCCACATGGGAAAATCTGCATAAGGCTGAGAGGTATAAGATACCAACAACAGACCTCAAAGATGTACAGGAAAGAAATCTCTGGTATTAGAGAGTTAAAAACAGTTGGGATGATATTAAAGACACCTGTGGTTATGTCAGCCATCAGACTTTATTATAAACGGGTAGGACTGGCTCACATCTGTGACTCTTGTTAGGTTCAATTTCTGATCTAACATTAAAATTATTCCAGAAAGTCAAAGTCCTACTTAAGTAGATATCAAAAAACAGAGTTAACATCTTTTGACTATGTCTGCATGAAAGAACAGTACAGATATGTAGAGTGAAACACCTAGTGCTGAGAAACCAATGTCCAGACTAGCTATATTTCAGGGAGCTTTATTTTGATCAAGCCTTGGCCAGGTCTCATAGATTGAATGGTTGTGTGGAGTTGGAGCACATTAGGTATGCTGCTGAAACACACCTTTTAGCTTAGCTTCATCCCAAAGGAATCCAGTCCTCATACTGTGACACCACTCGACAATGTATACTGCAGCAGAGAAATGGAGATGATCAGGACACTTGCTTGAGAAGTACCCTCCTGACCTAAACTACAACACAACTTTTATTGCTAATATCAAAGCGGTAGCCTGCCTCCTTCATCTTCACTTACCTAGTGTAAGCAAAGGAGTTTGTTTTCTGGAAACGCTATATTAGGAAAAGACAGAAAGAGCTGCACCCCTAGTTTTACTTGAGCCCTTAGTTAATACATTCGGTAAAATTGGTTAACCAAATAATTTTCATTAAGCCCACATTAGCACTTACTGTTTTATTACCGTGGTTACATTATTATTACAACTTAACCCGCCCATAGCTGCCAGACAAAAAGAACAACCCCATATATTCAAAAGTAATAAAAATATAAAATACCTTCTTTTTCTTTAATAAACAAGGTCCCTGTGACCTTTCCATCTAAGCCAGCATGTTATTTACTAACCTACCTGTAATGCAACTCAGTTCTTAGGCCTACGTGTTCTCCACTCATATTTTGCAAAGCTGAGAAAACAGCTCCCACTGCTCCACTGTGGGGTGGTGCATATCTAGCATACCAGTAATTCTGGACCCAGGAGCCTTCATAGCTCATTACTTCCTACGCTCAAGATGAACCCCTATTATGGGAGTTACACCTGAGTAGCTACAGCTATGGCTAAGGCACTGTTCCTTACAAGTTATTCAGATACTCCAAGTAGAGGAGTCCAGAGAGAAATTTGTAAAATAAGTTAAGGTGCAAGTTTGATTGGCACATGCTCTTCAAGGGAATTCAGCATCTCATCATATTCACATTTTTGTTGAGAAAGGGGTATTATAAGAATAGATTGTTTCCGTCATAAACAGAAGGTGTTGGTGAAATTTTGTCTGTATTTGAACTGTACTAACACAATTTCAGGCAATTTCCCCTTTCTTTTTAATTAAATTCTTAGGTGTCCTATGATACATACCATCAAGTCTGTCTGTTCTTACCGGTGTAATGAAAATCTAGGAGTAAATAACAACTAGAAAATAGGGTAGAGATGTGATATGATTAGACCTGTGTGATCTAGATTAATGGAAGTTTACAGTATGTCTCCATTTTTTTCAAGATAGACCTTTTCAAGGATCAAGAGATTTTGTTGTAACTCTTTTGTTAACTGAGCACTTTTTTATATAGCAGACATCATAACCAAAAAGCAGGGAGGAACACTTTGTTAATGTTATAGCAAAACTAGTTTCCTGATTGGTTATCTGTGTATTTAGAGATATATCTTTATATATATATATATATATATATATATTCTACCCTTATTACTCTGCCCCTATATCTATATATTTAAAGGGTAGAATACAATACAATATGAAGTTTAAAAAACTAACTGGAATTTTGTAGAAAGCTCTGACAGAAAAGCCATATGTCTTTATCAGTTTTAAAAATTCTGCTTGGAAAGGGACGGACTACTACTATCACTTATAGTGTATTGAACCCAGCTGTTTTGGTTACCATTAATAGCTGATTGAAGGATTACATGCAACATGGATCAAAACAAAACTAAATGGAAGAGGTGGGTCGAACTCTTCCTGGAATGCTCTTCACACATGTAGATTTTTATGAACCATGAGTTTTCGTGGTCATTCTTCATAATGTTTCCTTATCACAAGCACAAAGTGCTTTAGAAACCGGGAACCCAAATACATTTTCCCTCAGAAAGGTGAGGAAAGACAAACATCTGAGAAAATAGAAATAAGAGTGAAAAATAGTAAAAAATTTTCAGAATCGGTGGGTTGTGGCCAGATTGTAAAACAGATTGCCAAATAGCCAAACGTAGTGTGTAATCTATTGCTTAAATCTACTTTGCTACCAGAGAACTAGGAAGTGGTAAATGTCATACAAAATTTTGAAAAGTGCTCCTGGGCGCTACAAGCCAGGAAGTCTGCCTTTCATGCAAAGAAAATTGAGTGAAAGTGGAATGAAAGAAAGAATGAATAGATCTATGATTGATCATTAAACAAGCAAAAGTCAACACAGGTTTTGTGGAGAGAAGTTGTCCCTCATAAATTGATGATCTTTTTTTTAGGCAGTGAACAAGGAAGTGGATAAGTATACTTAGATTTAAAAAAAAAAGATCCAGTCAAGGTGTCTCATCAAAAGTGCTCTCATAAAAAAAAAAAATAAAAAAAATTTGCTCATGAAAAGAGAGAAGAGAAAGGATGAGGCTAAATGGATAGTTCTCACAACAGATCTCCTGTATTAGCAGGAATATACCCTGGGATGCATGCTCAATATATTCATAAATTATATAGAAAAGTTGTTGGATAATGAGAAGTAAAAATGATTCAAAGTAGACGAAGCTAAAGCTAATCACAAAGATTTGAAAAAGATCTTAGAATCTGAAATGACTGAGTGATAAAACGGCAGCAGAAGTTCAATGTTACTACTCACAAAGCTGCAGGAAAGGCAGCAGGAGACAACCCTGACTGCCCATGTATAATGATGAACTATTCCTATTCCTGAAAGCAATCTTGGAGCTATTGACAATCATTCTTGGTGAACACTAGTGCTTAAGGAAGACCAAAAAAGGTAAATTAGGAATTAGAGAACAAATCCAAAACCATCATTCTACTGTGCAAATCCACAGTCCATCCCAAAATACTGTATACAGTTTTGACTGCACAGTCTTAAAAAGATGAGTCATACCTTAAAGGCACAGAGGAATAAACAAGAGTGATCAGAGTATATTGGCTTCTACTGAGTAGAAATTATGTGGAATTTTTTAGCCTGAAAAAAGTAGATAACAGAAGGGGATGACGTAGATACGGAAAATCCTAAGTGGCCTCAGAAAAGTGAAAAATTATTCTGTGTTTTCTGTGATCTGTTCTTAGGTTTGGAGGTCTGTCCTTGGCAGGAAAGCAATCACAGCCTGGCTGGGTAGCACTCCACAGCCCAAAGATGGATAGTAGCAAAACTGAGGCTGAGGATGTCCCAGAATGAACTCTGCTGTCAGCCCATGGTAGCTCAGGATTTGTTAGTGCACATGCTGCGGAGGCTTTTGCAAGAGCTCAGGCAGAGTGAGAGAGAGCTCTGACGGCTCCCACAGCTCATAATGTGTCCCACTTATGAAATGCAGAATGGGGAATCACTCTGGTGGACAAGACATCCAAGTGTCTTTTTGTCATATGCATTTACTGGCCAGTGTCCTACCTACCAACTACTTTCTTGACACTTGATACCTTTGGGATGGGAAAAATAGCTCTCCTCCTCGTAGATAGCCAAAGCTCTAAAAATGCCCAGGGTACTGTCATGCCTTCTATATCCTGCATGGGGAATTTCCTGAGCTGGATGTGGTTTGATACTTAAAAGCCAAGGCAGCTCACAAGCATAGACACAGGCCATCCCATGCCAGTTGGCCTCAGTGCCTGGGAACGTTACCAGGCCCATTTAATTCACTTGTCAGGGTTCAATGTAATATTCCTTTCCCATACTATCTTTTGATCAATTTCCACAGGGAAATCTTGTTGCTGTTTCTTCTGTAAAACTTTGTCCTCTTTTTGAAGTCCTTTTGACTGCGGATGACTCTTTGTGCAGACTGTGTGGTTTCTGCCTGCTCTCTGTTTGTGTACTTGCTGTCTAGGCATAGTCTGCCCTGTCTCAGTTCTGGGTGTACTAATAAGCCTCAATGGCCTTAACCCAGTGCTACCTGGGACCTCCACCTAATCACCCTGCCGCAAGGCCCAGGAGCTCTTTTTAAGCTCAGCCCTGGTTGTTCAGTCCCTGCCTGAGCTAAGTCCTTGGAGCATTGGTCTGTAGTTCAGCCCTAGCCCCCATTGATCCAGACCCTGTCCTGCAGACTAACCTCCTGACTTGAACTGGGACCTGCCTCATTGCCACCAAATTGCCAAAGGATCCAGACCCTTGGTTGAACCTGGCCACTGTCACTGGACCTGTTCTGCTTGCCTTGCATAGGTGCTGTGGGACTGGGCTCTGGCTGGTGGGACCCTTGCCCTGTCAGCTGTGCTGTTGCTCTTGGTTCTTGGCTCTCTGTCCTTTAGCGAGCAGCTAGCCATTGCTGCTCTTTGACGTACCCTTATCTGCCTCCTTTTCCAAAAAATAGTTGTTTCTTGCAACTAGGATTACTGTGACCAAGAACAGGACATTGCTGCTATGCGGTTTTCTTCAACGATGCAAACATTTGTATGCTACTTATGAAGTCACTCTATTTGTCTTATGTGGGATAATTGCACAGCATTTTCATTCTGTCCCTGCATGAAAATTTGTTTGCTTAGTAGAACCACTGTAGTGTCTCTTTTGTAATCCTCTGGCCAGAGTGTTAACATCCTCCATGGACCCTAGGGTGATGTGTATTGACAAAACATAAATTAAACAGTGCCAAGCACGTAATCTAATAGTGATACAGAATTCTTCAGGCTGGTTAACATTTAATAAGCCCTGTGGCAGATGTTTAGCTGCTCCAACTGGCACACCCATCAGCTGTACCTGGGCATGATCTGGATATGGGAACAATCCTACTATGCAGTATGGACAATGCCATGCCACTCTGCTGTCTTCATGTTGGCAGTCTTTCAGCCCTATCCCAGCTGACCTTGACACTTAGCTCTCTTCCATGTTTATACTTCACCTAGGGCCACATCAAACACATCCCTAGCACTCTAGTAGAGAAACACCTCTTTTTCTTCTTTCCTGGAATGTCAACTCAAGAGAGGAGAGCTCCTTAGTGCTCATTATAGTCAAAGGACAACAGAACATTGCGTGCACCAGGGAGATGGCAACCATTGTCTCTCTTTGTGAAGATCTCCCATAGGAATGAAGGTTTGGAGAAAGATTTGGGTACCAACTGTTGTAACTCTTGCTCAGCATCCAGGAGACATAAGCTGTACATGTTTAAGATGGAGCATACACAGGATCAAGATTGCAGCCCATGTTCTGGTGTAGCTCAGCATGGATCCCCAATCCTGTAATAAACTACGACAGATACTCAGATTGGATGATAATACAGAGCCTTTGGTCATTAGCAACCGAGACTGGAAGCCAGTGCCTCCTTTTTAGGGTCCCATTTTTCAGCTAGGCCTCTTCTTGGCCCAATGTGCTGGAAGGGGAAAAAGGAGACTGAGGGTGCCACAAATGGCTGTGACCACTCAATGACCTCTCACACAGAGTGCACGTAATGAAGGCAGTTGCACTGTTCACTTGAATGCCAGTAATTGCGTGCAAGGCCACAAAACTGGTTTATTCTTGATTGGGCAGATGAAGGGCCCTCATTTCAGCCAGGAAAACTTATTGTGTGCACCTATCTGCAACCCTGAAAACATTTCAGCTCAACAAACTGTTCCATGAGTTGGAAAGTACCAGCCTTGCAACCTCCTGGCCAACTAATGGACCAACCAGGAGATGTATATGTGGCTCAGCCCAACATCTGGGTATTTAAAAACCAAACATTGCATTGAAAACTTCAAGGAGTGCAATGGATCTGAGTGGTCTTAGTCCACATATTACTCCTGGGTGGCTGGAGATGCCTGGTGCGATGATAGTGAGTATATAGAAGCAAGTAACATATCAAAGAATATTCTTAAATGATATCTTAAATTAGTATACTAGTATAATCAAGTTGCAGCGGTGATTAAATAAAGCCTTAACTCTTTCCTACAGTCTGTGTTGTGAGAGCATTCCTGGCAAAGAACGAGGTTAGCTCAATGGAGCTGACAAGGGCCTCGTCTGTGGGCCACCCCTCTATTCTTTGTCCATGGCAGAATAAAGTCAGCTTGGTTTCCATGGTTTCCAGCAGGGGAGAAGGAAGAAAGCAGGGACAGATTTTTGCTGGGATCAGATGCTTGGTATGCAGTATACACAAAGCCGGGCAATATGCCATGGTGAGTGAGGGGAGAAATCTTTCATCACTTCATCTGATAGTCTCCTATAGCAACTGCAGCAGTAAAAGCAATAGCTGCAGAGGCATACAGCTGCATAGCAACCAGTTGTGTCATACAAAAGGGTCCCACATCCCCCTCCCAGTGCATGCATGGTACTATTAAGGAACAATTTGATTAGGTATGTGCATCTCCCAAACAAGATCAAGCTTGGTAGGCACAGCACCCAAATGATTCTACTTCCCTGCCCTGGAAGAGGATGGGGTATCACTCATTCTGACCTCAGAGAGGTTCTCTGGAAAGCAACAAATGCTGCTGGATTTGCATGGTGCCACTTGGGTGAAGCAGTGTTCATGACAATAGCTCCTCGCCCATGCCCAGTGTTAGCCCTGACCCCACTGCAAGTTCCTCAGTCTTTTCTGCCTCCCTCAACTCTAGGAATGGGTCACCTTCCACTTCATCATATGGTGTCCACCTCAGTTCCTGAGCAGCTCTGTCTTCCAGCTGCTTGTCAGTGATGGTCTGTGGTCACTGAGCACACTCCACAGTCTCTGCTGCCCCCACCATTTTGGGGCATACCTGGTGGGTCTTGTCCAGAGCTCTACTGTCAGACAGATTTCTCGGGAGCAGGAAAGAAATGCTTGTAACTCAGGTGCAGGAACAGTGGGTGTCTTTGAAATAGGGGAAGATTGTACCCATTTGCTGTGGGCATGTTTGTGCAATGCTGCTGTCTGGCCAGGCCCAGGAGAGGGCCAGCAAAGATTGCTGTGATCACCACAGGCTGCGCTTCCTAGGGCACCAACACCAGAGTTCCTCCTGCCGGCGAAGTACATCTCATCCTGGTGGAGTCTGGACACTATGCCATGCTCCAAAAGAAGCCCAAAATCCTGAAGAATTATTTTTTGATCCTAGTCATTATTGAAAGCGGTTTCTTCTCCCTGCCTTCTAAGACCATGTTTCCTTTTTCCTTTCCTAGGTGGACAGGGGGTGCCATCAAACCTAAGTGTCAGGCATGAACCCTGTATGTACACCTCCTTTGCATGTCAGGGGCCCATTGGACTCTGCTCAGGTTGGTCTGGGCCAGCTAGTGTGGGTGGCTGGAGATGGAGGAACTGCCATATTGGAAGCAAGAGGAGGAGCTGGGAGTTGTGAACACTGGATGAATGTTTCGCCAGAGCTGATCTTTGTCAGGAGATGTGCGGGCCCTGCTGTGTTAGCTGCAGTTGTGTTCCTTGTACTTCAAAGAGAGCAGTCCATCTGACACAGATGCTGACCGTGCCAACCTATTCTCTAGCTACTGATGCTTTGATTTTTCTTCATGGCAGGCTGTCAGCTGAAGAGATGACAGATGGTCCACACTTTAAACCTCTGTGTTTGCTGCCCAGTATCACAAAGCATCTGATCCCAGAGCCGAATCCAAGTTTTCTCCTTTTCCCTCGCCCAGCAAGAGGGAAAAGGATGCTTCTCATACCTGCCTCTGTTCTCCAGGCAGATGCCACCAGTGCTGGTGGTGGAGCAGGAGAGCTGTGACTCCTCTTGCATCAAAAGCAGATCACTCAGGAATGGCCCCAAAAGAGGAAGCCTTTGATGCTGTAGGCCAGGATTCTGGCCAAGGACAGCGGTGACTGAGAAGGATAGGAGGTGGTGTAGGCCCTCCATAACCAAAGACAGGAAACAATGTCACAACCAAGTATTTGGTGAGATTAGCAGAGTAGGATCAGCCATGACAAGTTGTGCCAGATCTGTGATTCAGGTCTCCAGCCTGCCTAAAGCCCATTATGGACTTCTTAAATTTATCCTGGCACTGCTTCACAGTCTGTATTCCTCGTCCTGTCACACTGTGTCCCTCCAGGCAGTGAGGGAGATTCAGCAAAGGCAAACTCTTTCCTTCTCCTGTGCTTTTTCTTCACTGGTAGCTGCCAGAGTGGAGGGAATGTGTGAATCACCACCATATCAGAGCACTGCTTTTCAGTTCCCCAGAATGGGGATTTATGCTACCCTGGGAGTCAGATCCCTTAAGCATGGCAATGAAAATTATTAATGCTCCTTCCCCAGAAAACCTTCTGGTTTGGTCATTCATGGGCTCCAATAATCAGCCTTTCTCTCCTGTCTTGAGTAGCAACATTTGCAAGGCTCCTTGGAGGTAAAGGAAGGTACAAGGGAAAAATCAAACATCTGCTGCAGAGTTCTGCAACAAGAGAGTACTGAGAATGATGAAAGAACAAACTGAAGAGGCAAATCATACATATAAATGAGACAGAAAAATCTTCAACATCTGGAGGTAGTGACATCTGAACACAAGGAGGAAAAACTGAGCTGAAAGACATCAGCAAAACAACCTAGGACTTAACTGTAGGAGGGCCAAAGTCTGGTGCTAAAGCAGAACAGCAGGTGCAGTGTATATTCTGCCATGACAAGGCTAATTCGTCAAAAAACCTTTGCTAATTGGATTTGGCATGATGATATTATAATAGAACTGGGCATTGTATCTTATGGGGTATGACATTCTTAATGCAATCTTAAGAAGTCTTAAAGCTAAAGTCTGAACTCTGGTCAAATAAACAAGTGAGAATGAAAAATGTAGCTTTTATTAACAATATCAACACAATGAAAATCAAAATATAAGCACATCTTACAGCAAGCGTATGCATGAAAATTATCTGTCAGTTTTAATAATGCAGCCAGAACACTTGTCTGCAAGAAATATAACTTAATCTTCTTGACGATTGTATCTACTTAGTGTGTCGCAAGAGTGACAGCATCTGAAGACTGATAAAGAAGTAAAACCATGATTTTACAATAATTGCAAAACACCTTAGGCCTTTTCTTATATACTGGCCATTTGTACCAGCATTTAAGTCTCTCTCTTCCACAGAAGGAGTAGCCTGAGCCTGTCGGGTCTTTGAAACTCCACAGTCTTCTTGTGGGTTTGAAGTTCAGGGACAACCTTAACTGCTGTGACCATTAGATCATGCATTTCAGGATCCTGAGAGGTGGGAGCAAGGCAAATTGCAGGATCGCAACCTGGTGCTTCAAGCTAAAGAACAGTTCATCCTGGCATGCAGGAATTCAAGCAAAAGTAGCCAGTGAGACACACTGTCTGAGCCCGCGAAGGTGGGGTTAGGAAAGGCAAAGCCCACCTATAGTTGAATTTGGCGAGGGACATGAAGGGCAACAAGAAGGGCTTCTACTGATGTACCATCAACACACAGATGGCTAGGAAAAATAGCGCCCTGTGCTGCACGGGGCAAGTCAGGGGACACAGAAAATAACAAAGTACTCAATGCATCTTGCCTCAGACTTTATTGGTAAGACCAGCCTTCAGGAATACCAGGCCCCCAAGAGCAGTGGGAAAGTCTAGAGCAAGAAAGACTTAACCGTTGTTTGAGTTATCAACTTAGGGAATATTTAAACAAACTGGACAGACACGAGTCCATATGACCTGAGGGGATGCACCCATGAGTGCTGAGGTTGCTGGCTGGTGTCATTGTAACGTAAGGATATGCTTACTTTCCCTTATAGTTAAGACCACCAGAGAATGCTATGGTTTATTTACATGAAAAACTAAAGAAAAAAAAAATCAAGTGCTACAGTTCTCAGTTCAAAAGCATCTGAAACATCAGGTGGAAACTCAGTCTTTTGCAGAGAATTTATTTGCTGGGGTTTTTTGTTAAATAAAGACAAGGAGAGCAGGAAAAGAGACAAAGGTAAAACAAAGGTCCAAGCAACAAATTAGCTGTTTGTTTTGGAGCCACATTGGGGAAAGTCTATTTTTCAAACTAAAATAAAAAATTATTAATTTTTTTAAGCCATCCCTAATTCTCTGCCTTTTGGCTTAGCCCTCTTTTTTACCTCTGCTAAGGTGCAAAGTGCATTGAGAGCAACAAGCTCAAATGACTGCATCCTATCAGCTGGGCAGTGCTCTGAGTTAATGTTTAGCTTTGAAGATTTTGACTGAACATCCTATTCAGTCTAAGGCTGAGTTATCCTGATATGGGCTCCATTAAAATGAACTGACACAAGCTGTAATGAAATATGTTGCAAATATCATTGGTAAGTAAAAAAAGAAGGCAAAGTTATGGGGGCTGGGCAGCCTTTGCTAAAAAATCTAATGAAATTAATAACTGTGGCTGTCTTGAAAGCCAAATTCATGGACGTCTATTAAAATTTTTTTTTACATGACCCTATTAAAGGGTCAGGATATATACAGGAGGCCAGAAGCACTGAAAGAAGAGAATCAAAAAGGAACAGTCTTTTCAGTAGCCATATATGAAGATTCAGTTTAGTTGAACATACTGTAATATCTCCTTCAATCTGGTGGTGTAGTGATGGCTTGATCAAAATAATAAAATGCAGTTGGTATTGCATAGGGTGATAACATTTTAATTTCCACATAGCTATCAGACAGAAGCTCATTTGTTGGTTCTGTTCCTACTTTCTTTAGCCATCGATGACCATTTACACATCTGGTCATCTACCTTGCCCACATTTCAATTTTCATCAGCTTTGTAAAAAGAAATACTTTTTGTTAATGAAAAAAAAACCAAACCAAAAAAACCACCAAAACCCCCTATGACTCAGATTACTTCCCCATGAGCAGCAATTGCTCAAGGCCACTGTCTTTTGTTAACAAATAATACTTTTACAGCTTGCAGTAACTAATATGTACATACATGATGTCTGAAACATGTAGTGTTACAGTTAACTTATTACTAGGTCTAATAGAAGGCTTTGACTTTGTGGTTCTCTTCTACAAAGGAATGAAAATAGAATTTTTAAAGAACATAAATATTTGAGAATATAACATTTTCTCTAAGAATATAAAAAAATTAATTTTTTTTAAAAAGTTATTTTAAAAATACAAATGTGCATCCTGTCAATATCAGTAAAGAAAGTCAGAGGCAGAGGGAAGACGAGATGAAGAAACCACCGCAATTGCTGGCATTTGCTGTACCATATGCAAAGTCAAGACAGGTGAGATTTACTAGAAATGAAAAAGACAGCAAATAAGCACATGAGATGAAAGAATCAAATGTGAAAAAAGGTGGAAATGAATAATAAGGCCCACATATAATGATACATATTTGGTGATACAAAAACCAGCAAAAAATAGAAGGCAGACATTTAAAACCATCCAGAGAGTGAAAGGATTGATGTCTCTTCTGAGTGGCATATTGAGAAAATTTCTCCCTTATGCTGGGGATTCTCAGGAGATTATAATGCCAGTATCAATGCTTCTGTACAGCTAGAATTGTTTCTTCCTCTGTAAACAACTTTCATGAACCAATACGTTCTAGAACTTGTAAATTATATTAAAATGTTCTCCTTTTAAAGAAATAGGAAATAGAGTTCTATAAAAATGCACTGAAAATTGTATATTAGTTATTTTTAAAACTTAGCTTCCTTTGTGCATTTTGGGAAGAAATGTAGTGGTGACAGGCTTTAACTTCCACTGTCATAAACCTAAGTCCATAGGAGTTCCATTTGACACAGGCCTCATTTATGTAATAAAACCTCTGCAGGCTAATTTAAGCCACCCCTAATATGTGCTGCCCTGGGGATTTCAGCCAGTCTGTACTGACAGGGTTGTTTTGAAGGAAATAAATAGTGCCAATGCTCAGAATGTAGAATGGACTTTGCAGTTCTGATCTGATGACCCATATACTTAATTCACACAGGGGTTTTGCAGAATCAGAGGCTTAAACTTAACATTACGAGCCCTGTAAGGGCAAGAGGGGTAAAAGCCAGTCAACACTTACTTTTGTCGATAAAAAAAATGTTTAGTTTTTCTATTGAGACTGTTGACATATAATAGAAACACATTTCTTTACTGAATTTCAGTTCACCTGTCTCTTTGATTTGCCTATACTTCATGTTCTAGTAGTTAAAAAGATAGATACAATGCATCTTTAGATCTCTTCAGCATAACCAAAATGTAGTCAGAATTGTACATATGCCATTACAAGACAAGCCTAGAAAATAATTATTTAGTTCTAACACAAGACAGCCTCTAAGTGACTGAAGCGAGATTGAGATTGACAAAAAGAATTGAATATACAAATCTATTTGGAATGGATGAGAAGTTAGATGCTTTAATCTTTTGTTTTAAGGTATTTTTTTGCAAAAGACTAGGACTTGCACAAAAAATGGTGGTGCCTATGTCAATAGAATAATAGAAATGCATGAGAGTCTTAGATAAGTAACTACAGAAAGATTTTTATTAATAAATTGATGTACTTTTATATGTACACACTAATTCATTTTAATAGCAAACTAATTATTAATATTGATACTTAATATTACTGATTAGTAATACTTCATATATCAATTCATGTATAAATGCATACATTAATTCTGCTATACCATTGCTTAGAGTTGATACATAGGAAGCAACTAAACTAAACAGCAATGTCAAATATCAAGAGCTTCACTCTTAGGAGAACTGTTATTAAGCAACACCTTGCTGCCCTAAATCTCTGGGGCTCGTTTGCTATGCAGGCGATAGCTAAGCTTCTTCATTTTAGTGAGTACCAATAAAAAATAAGACCAGAATCTTCTTCGACATGCAAGTGCTTCAGATTTGACCCTCAAATGCATGTGAATCAAGTGTCCCGTAGTGTTACTGGCGGGCTGTGTAGGACTAAATTGCCTCTCATCTGCTCTCCCTGTGGCCCTGGTCCTCCCCGCTCCCAAAGGCTGCGCCTTGTCTTTGCTGGGATGGGCTGGGAGGTTTTGAGTGTTTCAGACTTTTCTGTTCTGAATCTTCAGGCCCTTGCAAACTGTGCTGATTGAAGTCAGTACGACTTAAATCATTGTTAGGTGTTAGCATTCCTTAACCCTAACAATGACTATCCTACATCAGCGTGGTTTTTTACATATCCTGGTTGGTTTTTTAAATATCTTGCAAGTACATTTTTTAAACCTAATCTTGAAAGACTTGTCACCTCCGGATAGTGTTTTGATCCCATCGAATGCAAAATTTTGTTTGCTTTTATATTCAGGACTTTCACTTTAACGAATAAAACCAGAAGATCTAATAAACTTTTATTCCAAATAAAGAAATACAAGAACCACTAGTGTAGAATTACAATTACAGAGCCTCTGACTTAAAATGAGATAATTATCAAAGAAACCGAATTTCTGAATTGCAAGGCTTTTAATATTAGCTTCTTAGTGAGCCAAAAGGTCCAGTAAATTGTCTGTAAAACAGCCTGAGGACCACATTATTCACCTGCTGTGCTATGTTACTACGCAGGCAACCTTAATAAAACCCAGCCTACCGCAAGGTCTATCTCGCGAGAGCGGCAGAGGTGAGGGCAGCCGTCTCTGGGATCTGCGCAGCATCTGCCCCCCACCTCTGCCCCCGCCCCGGGTTGCTGCCACACCAGACTTCAGCTGATAACACGCTGCTTCTGCTTTAGGATTCCCGCCCCGATGAGATTTGACTACATCTGTAAGGACCCACGGTGAAGACAAACTTGCACAGGAGTAACGGAAACAGCGTAGTTTTAACTGGCCAGAAGTTAAGCTTATTTTCCCCAAATCGAGCCTGGTCTGCCCATGAAGGTAACTGGTAAGTGATTTCCCTGTCTTCATCTCTACCCACGAGCTTTCTCATTCCCGTTCTTCCCATTTTCTGCCCCCCATCCCATTGCAGGGGGAGTGAGTGGCCGGGTGGGAGTCTGGCTGTAAGCCAAGGCTACTCCACCACACACTCCTTTACGTGAACCGTCAAGAACCAAAGACATTCCTTCAAGGGAAAAAATAATGTCAAAGAAGTATTTGAAATTATAAGGAATATTACCAAGTAATAAAGCAGCCAAAAATTATCACTAATTTTTAAACTTGTAAAATGGTAATAAATCTGAAAGGGATTTCTCAAAGCTTTAAATTAATCTGACAGGATCTTCTGTGTCTCATAGGAATTCATGCTAATGCTGCTTTACGGTTGGATTAAACAGGAACTAGCTTTAAGAGAAAAGTCAATTTCATGAAATCCAATCACAGATTTTCTTCACAGCTCTTGAGCTAAAAATTGCTAATTTAATATAAATGAAGAAACCTTCTATGATATTAATTAAAAAAAAGAAAAAAAAAGAAAGTATTTAGAAAATAATTGAAAGGGTAACTCTTCATGCAGCTCTTAATAATCTGTTTTTCACCAAACTTAGAAATGCTTCTTTTGTGCCATCTCCAAAATTGTATATTTTTCCTTTTAAATAATAAGCCAAATACCAGGGGGTTTGCCTGCATGTAAAAACTCATGGAAATCAAGGAATGTTTTGCACAGCTACAAAGTGAGCAACAATTCAAAGACCACATCCTTGTTTCACCTTTACAGATAACTCAATGCATTGAAGAAGATATTATGTCTTTTTTTATTCGGTTATATGGTAATGTGGGGCTAGGGTCTGTGTTTAAAAGTGTTTCTTGTTCAAACTTGTGAAAAATTAGGCTTTCTTCATCCATGTGAGAGGAACAAATTCTACCTGATTTTTCTGATGTTGTCTCAAGAACAAGAAGGCATGTGTGATTGTGTAGTTTTTACTTTCTCCAGCAAAAATTCCAGTGCTGTAAATGCAGTCAAGCTCCCCTGACTGGAAGCACAGAAATCCAGCAGACTTCACTGGGAGGTGAACTCTGTCCTAACTGTCTAACATTCCTATTTAATAAGATGGTCTCTGCTGTGTGTTGTGAATATGCAGTAGCTTATTGACTGTTATCGTGAACTGATGCTCTTGGGTGTGGGGGCGCAGGGAAAGGCTCTATGATTTTGTTGAAGGCAAAAGAAAATCAAAAGGTATTTCTTTGCAGTTTTATTACAGCTTTTTAAGTTCATGGGAGTCTCAGAGAACTCATGTTAAGCAGAGGAGAAATTCCTGAGTACCCTTCGTATTGAAACCATTATGTTCCTCAGCTGTGATACTGAAAATGTTCTTTCTACATCACAAAGGGAGACGAAAGAATATTTAAATAAAATGATGACCCTCTCAGTAAAAATGTCTGTTTTCCCCATGTGCAGCACGTAACACCTGCTGTATCCCTATAAAACAAATGATTGATTCTGAATCGCTTAGTAGAGGAGAGTTACCTTGGGAACAAAATCATGTACCAGCTGTGTCAGCCTCACTTAACAATTAGCTGAACTGGTCCTCAGGCAGAAACAACATCTCTTTATCTCACAGGTCAGAGATTTTAGGTCAAAAGAACATAGCTCTTTGTTTAATTTTGTAATTCTAAATCAGTCCACAAAAAGCTGCAAAGGGACTTCTGGGAAAAATGAAGAGGAAATATTATTCTGTGGTATACATGCTTAATAAATTGAAACTGACAAATATTAAATACTGCCCTTGTTCACTGAAAAGCATATTTTACTTTCAATACTGATGAAACAGATCTTCCCATAAAATGTTACCCAGCTACTAGATGAATCATGTAATAAAGTACAGTCTTATTCTTAAAACATAATAAGACAAAGGCAAGAGGCTTGCTTAGCTCCTGAGTATTCTTTATTTTGAAAAATAAATTTTATTTCATTAAAATGCTAATTAAATTAATTTAGGATCCTTTATTAGTCAAACTAGTATTGGTAAGTCTTGCTAAGACAGCATGGTGACTTTCAGCGTGACATTTGCTGTATTGACCTCAAATTTTCAAAAGCACTGTGGTTTTGCTAATTTACTCATTAAAAGAGACAGAATGGTGAGACCCCAGTTCATTAGTAAAGACTTCGGTTTTCTGAAGGCCTACAGGTCTACAGTAATTCTTTGACATTACACCGTCCGTTATGAACCTTGATGGCCTGGCATGACTACCGAATAGAGTTGCGGGGGTGCAGTTGCAATGACTTTTTTCCAACCCTACCCGTTACTTCTCACTCTTTCACACAACACGACAGCAGTGATAGGAGCAACTGCTCAAATTTTTCAAGATTAAAAAAAAAAAAAAAGCAGTCATGGCAGCCCTAATGGTAATATCACCCGTCCAATTATGAGTAACGAATTTCAGCAAGTTCAGTCTGGAGTCCTGGCCTAAGCTTACTTTTTGAAATAGTTTCCTATACTTTCATAAAATCATAGCAAGAGTTATGCTAGAAGGGACCTCAGGAGGTCTCGTACAGTCTCCTGATCCAAGCAGACCTCAGTTGCTAGCTCTCGTTCTTAAGCACTTTGGTAACATATGCCCCCCCACCGCTATGGTTTTTTTGCAGATGACAAAAAGGACCAGTAAAGGTGATGCAGCACAAAGTGGAGATGGGTACAAAACGCAAGAGTGTGGTGTGAATAAGAAAATAGGTAGCAGGCAAGTTTTAATCATTCAACAACCTTGACAACAGAAGAATGGAGTGTATGAAAACCTCCTATTAGTTGGCCTTCTATCAGTCTTCTAACAGATGCATGACAGCTACCCATGGGGAGCAGGACTTCTTGCCTCTCGAGTTCCAGCTTTCCATGATTTTGTATGAAATTGTAGATTATCTCAAATGAGGAAACTAGTCACCTGAGGTATTTTATACTATTCTAGATTTCTGAAGGGGTAAGAAATATCAAAAGAGACTTTTCCAGGTGGAAAAGAAACAATTATTTGTTGTTCCTTTAAAATGAGGGTATTGTGAAAAAGGTGATAATTTTTTTAATAGTGGGTTACAAAGCAGAATTGCAGTGATCTTTATCAGATCTAATTGTTAATACTATCCTCTGTCTTTCTAAATATCGCTGGATTTGTGTGGTTGGGTGCTTAAGAAACATTCACACGTAAGATGGTATCCACAGTCTGTTGATTGATAGAAAATATTGCTAAATATTGCATATTATTTATAGTGAATGAAGCAAATCATCTATTACTAAAGAGATAATTTGCTACAAAAAAGCTACAACAAAGCTAAGGACTAGTGAAGGCTATAAGGGATGGGTTAGGAAAAGATTGTGACTCACAGTAGCAAATGTTGGAGTGAAGTATTCCTCTTAATGAAGGCTTTTTCTGTTTTTCCTGCAAAGGAAAAGACTCCAATTAAGCTAAAGACATGATTTGTGTGTTATTCTAACCTGAAAGAGTTAATACTGGTTTAAAAATCCTGGACATTTTGAAATATCTGACAGAGATGAAAGAAGTAACATGTAGAGGTAAATTTTTATCGTTGATGACCTGTCATGAAGTGTATTGAGTACCAGCTGCTGTGAATTTAATTTCAAAGTTGTTTTTGACAGCATGTTCCAATTATATCCTTATTGAAAGGCTAGATTTTTGGTAGATTGACAAGTTTCCTTTTTATTTTTACCTTCTAATGAGCAAAACAATCTGTTACAGTATATTGATCCAGCTTATTTATTTCTGGATATTTAAAATATGGTCTGCTGTCCTTCTCTTCAGATACTTTTACCACCTGCAATACAGCAATAAATATACTTGCATTTGCAAAAACAGGGGGGAAAGGTTGCTTGTAAGGAATTATTGCTTTTTCTGTGAAAGGAAAGTATTTTATATAAGAGCTATGGGCTTATTTTAGTTAGAGGGAGGATTAATGTGTTTGAATATGTGTTGACCAGACACTTTACATGGGCACACTAAGGGTCATCAGCACTCCCAGGAAAGACAATAGACGATATAGTCTACTTAAATATCATAGACTATGACTAATATTTAGATACCATCAACATCTGTTGGCCTGGTTCTGAGCAGCGCACGAGGACCTGATTCAGAATATTACTGTTGAAGAGTCATCCTACGACAGTGATTGTAACATATGCAGAGTGTGGGAGTGACAAAGAAATCCACTGCATCCATTCAGTTTCAAGAGGAATGCCATCAATAGAAGAGAACTTCTCAGAGTGCAGCAAAAGGGCGGGAGACAACAGCAAAAGTAGTAGCAGGGGAAATTTTGATTGGACATGGGGAAAGAAGCCTTTACTAGAGCAGGTTTAAGTGTTGGCCAGAGAGGTGATAGAATCACTATCCTTGGCAGTTTTTAAAACCGTCCAGGACAAGCGAAGATGGAAGATGGCCACTTCTTGGCCAACCTGACCTAACTTTGTAGTTAGCTCTGCTTGGAGCAGCTGACTCTACAAGATGAGCTTCCAACTTAAATCCTTTTCTGAGTCTATGATGTTTTAAGAAGAGGCTAGTCATGAAATAAACCACCCTCCTGGGCAGCATGGAGAACATTCTGAACATCACATTGCAAATCCAGAATGCGTGCCACTTACTGGAAAGAACTTTAGAAATACCAGAAAGAAGCTAGCATGGCTGAACAGTGGTGTAAAAGAGGTAAAAGCAAGGAGCACTATGATCCTTCAGAAATTAGGAAAATATGAAGGATGATCAATACCGGTAGATTAAATGTAAAAGCATCCTAAGACTGTCCACATGGTGTTTGAGTATTAATTTTTAAAAGGCACCAAAACTAACAATAAATCCTTTTTGAATGCTTTAGGAGATGGAAGGCAGAGAGGCAATCAGCAAAAACAATAACTGATGAGGATACAGAAGAGACAGGCTAAAAATAACACAACTGTAGAAAAACTACTTATCACCAATTTATTATTTCTGTACCATTTCCAGCTTTGCACAAGGAGTATCAAGAAATTGTAACATGAATCCAATTCAAGGATATAAAATTAATCTAAAATTTAAAATAGGAATCCTGCAACTGAACCAGCAGAAGAATTCCCAGAATAAAAATTCGAGAGATTAGAAAAAGAAGGACGTAGTCCT
This sequence comes from Burhinus oedicnemus, assembly GCA_008921705.1. Taxonomy (NCBI): domain Eukaryota; kingdom Metazoa; phylum Chordata; class Aves; order Charadriiformes; family Burhinidae; genus Burhinus; species Burhinus oedicnemus. The sequence goes on from VFFE01007197.1 coordinate 1,101,158, forward strand.
GAGATAACAAAATAAAAATATGCCAGACTGTGATTAATGGTTATAATCGATGGAGTACAGCTGATGTGGATAATTCAGCAATGGGGGTTGGGTCTCAACTGTGTTGATGTTAATTACATTATATTTTCATTTAGCTTGCTTTTTGAGTTAATTTAATAGTGGCACAGGATATTAATGCTATTACAGCTAAAGCAGTATCCTAATCAGCTGAATTAGATTATGGCCATAATACAAATTTCCACCCATGTGAGCATTTGAATTCCTGTTCTGTGAAACTCTCAAAAGTGTATTTCAAAAATATACCTGTAGCTTTTCATATCACACATGAATATGTGCACATGCACACGGAACATTATTAATGCTCCAAGATGGCATTACTTGTCATTCGTGTCAGGAAATATTTCTACACTAATTGTGTCGTTGCTTGTTTAAAATGTAGTCTGTATGTTAAAAAGGGAATCGCTCAACCTTTTTTTCTTGTGAGCTTGTCAATAGAGTATTTACTTCACATTTTCAAAGATCAAAAGATGGACGGAATAATACAATCACTCTGATAGGTAGCAAAGACTCCTGGGAAGCCAGGAAGACCAAAACATTTGAAATAAATAAGTGAATTCTGTATGCATGGTAAAAACATTTTCTTTTTTATTCCGATGGGATAACAGATAGCCAAGATAATATGCATTCAAATGTTAGTAATATATAGCATAGATTAGATTTATTGATAATTCTTAAAAGTGTGCAGTATTTTCCATCTGCTTATGTAATGAGACAGACGATCAGAACTTAACCATATGCTTTGATACTGGGAAATGCTGAACACATCCAGCTCCCATTTAAGTTTAGGATGGTTGGTCAGGGGTTAAAAACTTTGTACTATGGACAAGGAGATAACAACATTCAAGCTGATGCAAGAAAAAAATAGTATAGCTTAATCTAATACAACACACCCTAACCGTTAAAAATACATGAACTGTTACCCATATGTTCAAAAATTATTGGGAATGGATAAACTAGATAATATTGCCAAATAAAATAAAAATAAGGTTTTTTTAAAAAACCTTGATATGCCTAAATATTTCTGACAGAAGCTTATGGTTGTTCAGCTTTAAATAGTATATAGTAACTTCCTTGAATATGATACATGATTCTATCATCAGTTACCCATCCTCTATTTAGAGTTTTCAGCATTCAAAGACGAACACAGAAATCCCAGATTATATTTAGAAGAAGAATCATATAATCATAGAATGGTTTGGGTTGGAAGGGACCTTAAAGATCATCTAGTTCCAATCCCCCCTGCCATGGGCAGGGACACCTTCCACTCAGACCAGTTTGCTCAAAGCCCCATCCAACCTGGCCTTGAACACCTGGAGGGATGGGGCCTCCACAACTTCTCTGGGCAGCCTGTTCAAGTGTCTCACCAGACACTTCTGTACCAGAAGGCTGCTACAAGGTCTCTCCAGAGCCTTCTCTTCTCCAGGCTGAACAACCCCAACTCACCCAGCCTGTCTTCATAGGAGAGGTGCTCCAGCCCTCTGATCATCTTTGTGGTCCTCCTCTGGACTCGCTCCAACAGGTCCATGTCCTTCTTATGTTGGGGGCTCCAGGGCTGGATGCAGTATGATTTTTTCAAATTCTAAAAGAAAATCATAGTTGATATACCCTAGAAAATTGTGAAGTAGATTTGTCAAATTATATCTGTTGTGAATTAGTGTCTTGGCTTGAATTAATAGGAGAAAATTTTTTAGAGAATATTATCTGGATGAAACTTGTTGATGCAATGTCATATTTGATGTATACTTTTGTGGTTGGTTATCAGATTTCCTTTTTTATTGTTCATTATGTGGTGGGTTGACCCTGGCTGGACACCAGGTGCCCACCAAGCTGCTCTATCATTCCCCTCCTCAGCTGGGCAGGAGAGAGAAAATATACCGAAAGGACAGGGAGATCACTCAGCAATTACCATCATGGCCAAAACAGACTCGACTCAGGGAAATTAATTTAAATTATTGCCAATTAAAATCAGAGTAGGGTAATGAGAAATAAGAAAAAATCTTAAAACACCTTCCCTCACCCTTCCCTTCTTTCCCAGGCTCAACTTCACTCCCGATTTTTCTACCTCCTCCCCCCAAGCAGTGCAGAGGGATGGGGAATGGGGGTTGTGGTCAGTTCATCACACATTGTCTCTGCTGCTCCTTCCTCCTCAGGGGGAGGACTCCTTACACTTTTCCCCTGCTGCAGCGTGGGGTCCCTCCCACAGGAGACAGTCCTCCAGGAACTTCTCCAACGTGAGTCCTTCCCATGGGCTGCAGTTCTTCACAAACTGCTCCAACGTGGGCCCCTTCCATGGGGTGCAGTCCTTCAGGAACAGACTGCTCCAGTTTGGGTCTCCCACAGGGTCACAAGTCCTGCCAGCAAACCTGCTCCAGTGGGGGCTCCTCTCTCCACAGCTCCACAGGTCCTTCCAGGAGCCTGCTCCAGTGTGGGCTTCCCACAGGGTCACAGCCTCCTTCGGGCACATCTACCTGCTCCAGCATGGGATCCTCCACGGGCTGCAGGTGGATATCTGCTTCACTGTGGACCTCCATGGGCTGCAGGGGGACAGCCTACCTCACCATGGTCTTCACCACAGGCTGCAGGGGAATCTCTGCTCCGGAGCCTGGAGCACCTCCTCCCCCTCCTTCTTCACTGCCCTGGGTGTCCGCAGAGTTGTTGCTCTCACATATTCTCACTCCTCTCTCCAGCTGCAATTCCACAAGTTTTTTTTCCCCTCCCTTCTTAAATACATTATCCCAGAGGTGCTACCAGTGTGGCTGATGAGCTTGGCCTCAGCCAGTGGTGGGTCCGTCTTGGAGCTGGCTGGCATTGGTTCTATCAGACACGGGGGAAGCTTCTGGCATCTTCTCACAAAAGCCACCCCTGTAGCTCCCCGCTACCAAAACCTTGCCACACAAACGCAATGCGCATTATTATATTACAAATGTCTTTATTTTGCTTTTTGAGATAAAATTATTAGTGTTACTAAGCTCAGACATTTTTTCTTCCTAAAAAATAATTCTGTTATTTTTGAAAAAGCAGAAGAGTGCACACAAAAAAGGAGATGGGATATTGAGTATTATGCAGTTCATTGCTTGAATGGAGTTCACTAAAAATTAATTTGGCTAATTAAATCTAGCACTATAAAATAGTTAAATGACTCTAGACATCTTCCAACAAAAAAGCAGCTTTACTTATATACCTATTCAAATTCTGCCAGAATTAAAACAAAGTATGTCAACCCATACTGTATCGCATTGCTAGAAAGGTTTCCTGCAGTGTAATCTAAATTTCTCTTCTTTAATTTTAATTGCATCTTCTTTATCCTTATTAATGCTTCTCTTTTTTTGGTGTTAATGCATTTCAACTACTTGCATAATAAAGTCATGGTTTTTAAATAAGATGTATGGGCTGTTCTTGTTTTATTTCGTCATGTGTATTCTCAGAAGTGAGATCATTTTAACTTCTCCACTTTCAGATCTCTCCAGGATGTCAATACTTGGTAACAAGAACAGCCAAACAAAATAACACAGAGTATTATGGTGCTTAAGAATCGCTTAAAGAGTGCCTATTCTTTTCCTGGTGTGCGATGTAATTCCTCTTCAAGTGCCAAACAAAACTTGGCGCATCACACTGTATTCTTTCCAGTTTATTAACATTGCCCAGTCTCTTCCAGACTTTGTATTGCTGAAAGGAGAGGATACCTGTGCAAACTCAATTTAACCCTCTCTTCTTGTGGTATTGAATAACATTGCATAGGGTTGAATAACATTGAATAACATTGCATAGGGTTGCACAAAAGTTTGGATTGGAAGGGACCTCCAAGCAGGGCTAACTTCAAAGGTAAATTGGGTTGTTCAACCTGTGCTGGTGAGTTTGGACCATATCCAAGGATGAAGATAGTATTACCTCTCTGGGAAATCTCATACCAAGCTAAGCTGGACTCCTTCTGAAGATTTTCTTCCTTATGTCCAACCAAAATGCTCCCTGTTGCAATTTGTGATTGAAGGCCTTTCTACGGCCACTCTGAGAAGAGCCTAGCTCCATACTCCATGCCACCCACCTAGGCAGGGAAGACTACACAAAGGCTCCCATCTTCAGGTCTTCAGTTTAGAATAACTTTGCAATCATGTAAACGATAAAACAGTTTTACCTTTCAGACCAGAGCACTCTGGTAACTGACAACACAGAGGCACACAATGAGAAAGAAAATGTAGGAATGTAAGATGTAATTCAAATGTATTTTTCAATTATTCTTTTTGCATTTGGGAAAGTATATAAATAGTTGTCATTTGTATTTCTTTGTAATATATTCACTATTAGAATCAGCTTGTATATATAGGAATCAAGAGAGTCCCACTTTAGCAGCTTTACTTACTGCAGTATTACTATTTATTGCAAACCATCATTGCTGTACTGCTGTCAAAGCTTCCTGTCCCTTTTCTTTAGTTCTCACCACTCTTCCACTCCCCAAGCCCTCCTCTCTTACATGAATATTTGGATACGTGCCTTAAAATAAGATAGCTGAGTTGGTCTTTATCCCATTAATAAAGTAATGCCCAGTGAAATGCTTTTTTAGAAAAATCTTCCTCTAGAAAAAACTTGTTCTAAAGCCCAGTGCTGTCCTGAGATCAGTCTGTAATAAGTCTCATTGATTACCTTCCTTTTCCATGAGAAAAAGCATCAGTGTTCTCCACTCATGGGAGTAGGAAAGCTCTGCTAAGAAGAAACTGCAAATCAGGGCTGACCCTTCTGAAAGACTGGATTTTTCCACAAAAAACTGGTATCGGCTCCAGCCAAAAATCATGTGAACCCAAGAGAACTACAGGAGCTGGCAGTATTTTTGCTTTTCCTTTTATACTTTGCATCACTGTTTTCTGAGCCCCTTGAAACAGACTTTGTGTATAGCTTGCCAGTATGACCAAGCAAAGATCCTGCTAAAGATCTTGCACACTACAGGATATCGGTTGCAGTCTTGGTGGTCTATACCAAATGTTTATGTTGCCATACACCAGTTTAGAATAAAATCTTAGGTGACCAGACTCTGTTGCCCTGAGCATTTTGTGCAATAAAACTATATCTTAAAGTATATATAGCACACCAGACCAAAAATTGCACGTGGTGACAAAATTGGTAAGAGCAATTAGTAGTGTACAGTGGTTCATGAGGACGCATTGCAACTGACACTGTAGCAGAGGAGAGGCAAAACAGCTAAAACAATTCAGTTTTCTTTAATATGCTTCCCTCCTGTGTGTATTTCATCAGACAGGTCCTTACCTCCTTAGCACCACGTCTGGTGGAGCTCAGGAGAAAATAACTATCTGCAGGGACAACGTGGAAAGGACTCCTGGAGTGCCAAAATGTGAATGGCAGTTGTTTGTGAACAGCCACAGTGCCTCATTATATTTTTTATTCACCACTCAGTTAGTCAGTCTTTAGAAGTGTTTTTAAATAGGCAACTCTCATTTGGGGACAGAGTATAAGAGTATTCTCTAAGCATCTGCTATCTGCCATTGTCATTATTGGCTCTTTCCCTTATTTGTACCTCCTCCAGTCTCCCAAAAGGGAAAATATGCAAAGGAAAAAGAGCCTGAGGAGAAAAAAAACAACAAACAAACCAGCATGAGAGATAGAAAATGAAAGCCAAAGTAAGGAAGAGAGAGTCAAAAAAGTAAAGCTGGAGAAAAGGCAGAGTAGCGGAACACCCTTGTCCTAAAAATCATGCATTCTCTTGAGCTGGTTCCAGTATTATTTATTGAACTTGCCATCTGTTCATAGATACTGATGAGTGCTTCTGCCAGTTCTAGGCGACACTACTAAAGATGCTTCTTCCTTGTTCCCACTAAATTGTAACATTAACGGATCAGAGATAAATTGTTGACTTCATAGATTCAAAGCACTGCACAAACTCTAGTTAATGTATTTTCGAAACATCTGTATGCTCCACATACATGTTAACCATACCAGCTTCTAAGATGAGAAGTGCTAATATTTTTCTAGGTCACAGGTAAAGCAAGAAGAGATAGAGAGTCCATCATTCCTAGTAGGTGTTTTACTTGTCCAGAGTAAAACTCCTCATGCACGCTCATTGTGCTTTCTCAGGGTCAGCCCCCATTCATTATCTTGCTTTCAGTGGTTCCGGTGTCTTGCCCACACAGCAGTTCTTCTAGCCCTCTCAATTTCTTTCCAAATTGCCCCATTCTCTTTAATGTTGATTTGTTGTGACAACTTTGGGGATGGATAGTAGGTACAGCAATGGAGAGTAGGGAGATTAACCGCTCTGATTCACTGAGCTGCCACAGCAGGCGATAAGCATTTACCTAGTTCTGCTGTGCTACAGATAGGAACATGTTTCGGATAAGTGATTTCAGTAATTAAATTGAACTTCTTATCTCTCTGAAAACAATACCCAAAGGGTTTCCCTATGAAAAACCTAATAATGGTTTTACTACTTTCCTTCTGGCAACAGCTCGCTGTGTGTCAGTAATTCCCTTCTCTGGTGATGTATTGCAAGACAGAAGACTTCACCAAACGCACTGGAACGATGCGCAGTGGTGTCCCATAGATATGAAGAGCGCGCTGGTTCTTGGCAGTGCTATGGACAACTAAGGAGTGCATTCAGCTCAGCACTGACGCGGTGTTACTTTTGGGAGAATCTACATCTACATCCAGAGATCTTATTTTACCTAACAGAGAATAACTCTGTGGACCTGTTAAGAGGAAGAATTTAATTACGCTGAGATGAACTGCAATTACGAAGTTCTCTACTGGGGAGCAGGCACCAAATCCTGTCTGATCTAGGTAAATCATCACTGTAGAAGACAGAGTCTCAAGTTACTTGTTTCTCCATCTCTTCTGCCAACGCCTTCTAAAATAGACTAAGGTATTCCCCTCCTTGATACTAACAATATTGAACTTGTTTAGGTATGTGTTCAAGTCTGATTAAAATTTTTAAATGCCTGTTTGTCTGGTCCTTTTCACTAAAGCTTCTATGACAGACAATGGGTTTTTCATCAAGACAAAAAACATTCATGGAAAATACCCAGTGGACAATGATAACGCTCGTTTTGATAGTTTTATCTTGTAATGTGCTGTTGATTTCATAATAGGAATGTCCAAGAAATGTTGAGGAGAGCGCTTCATTCTCCAATGTAAAACACTTTATTCATAAAGTTATGGCTTTTCTCTCTGATGGGAGATTTTTCTTCTTCCCATCCGTGTTTGTTTTATCTATTGTATAGTGCTCCTGGACTTCTAAATTGCTCCATAGTTCAAGGAAAGGAGATACGCAATAAAAGTCTATTTCAATGGTAATAAAAATAGCATCTAATATGGAACAACATATTACGAGTCAAGACATCTGTTCACGTTATTATGAGAGTCTCAGTCCAATTACATTCACTATAAATTATGGAAGAACAATTGCAGTAAAAATGTGCACATTATTGTTTCTGAGCTTGAGGCTAAATTGAAGATTAGGTTTTTGTGCATTCTGAATTCTGAAAGAATTTTCTGAGATACCACAATCCAGGCTTACTGCAATAACATACATAAGAAATTACATTCAAAAGCAGGTTAAACACAACTTTGCCAATATTTTTAAACCCTGGTTGGCCAAAACAACTCAGTAAATACATCTAGGGTTTAAATATTATCTTTAAACAAGGAACTGTGCCCCATCACACTGTCTCAGACAGGTATTTTTCCAGCATAATATTTATCCATTTATAAAATTGGTAGTTGATTTTCGCAGAATTCAGGAACATTCAATGCAATTCCATTCTTTTATATGCATACATATCACAGGAGAATTCAACCTACTGCTTTAAAAAAAATCATCTCTAAATAGTCTGTCCTCATTGAGGTGAGGAAAGATTTTGGTTTTTCTGCAGGCATCAGTTAACAGGACCATAGAATTATTGAATTTTATAGGTTGGAAGGGACCCGTAAGGATCATCCGGTCCAAACTCCACCTCAAAGCAAGGCCAACTTAGATCACATTACTCAGGGCCTTGACCAGTTGAGTTTTAAATATTCCTGAAGCTTGCGCTTCAGTGAAGTCTCTCAGCAGTCTCATTAACTGCATTTTTTTCCCCTAGCAATTAACTAGAATTTCACATGTTGCAACTTCTGTCCATTGCCTCTCATCCTACCATTTTTACCCCTAAGGAGAATCTGTCTCCATTTTTTCTAAACCTTCCCTTTAAGTAGTTGAAGAAAGCAACAAGATCCTTCTCTTATCCTTGCCTTCTGAAGACAGCACAAATAGTTTGCTCAGCTGTTCTTTGCATGTGATGTGCTCAGCTCCCTAACTGTCTTGGTGACCCTCTGCTGGAATTGCTCCAGTATGCCAATATCTTTCTCGTAGTGGAGCCACAGAACTGGACAGAGTACTCTTGATAAAATTTCAGCAGTGCTGAACAGAGTGGGGGAAAACCACTTCTCTCTGCCTGCCGGTTTCACCCTTGCTTGTGCAGTTTCAATATTCTTTAGCCGCCTTCACTGCAGGGGTGCATTGCTGACTCAACACGTCGTCCGTGAGGATTCCCAGCTCCTTTCTGACAGCAAATGACACCAACAAATGGGAACTGGTTAATGCTGGCATTATCGCAAAGAAAAGATTTAATAAACAAGAGGAGTATGGGATGGGTCCACTGTTAAACACATTCAAGTAATTCAGTTTAAGCTTATCAGAGCAGAGTGCTGTTGATTTACTTCATCTTATTTCCACAATAACTTGAATGTGTCAGAAACTATTAATAACTCAGAACTTCAACTTACTTCCATAATAAAACTTTTCTAGAAATTAACCAGCATTTTATTCTCACTTTTGATACTAATAAACTATAATTGTTCAAGTGTTAGAACCTGAAATTTTGTCCATACCTACCCTGGAAATGAAACTTACATTTGTTGACTGCCTTCAGTGGCTCTCTTCCATTGACCCCTGGAAACTATCAAGTTACTCTAGTACTTTAGTGTGTGAGGACCTTCCCTTCACCTTCCCTGACATGTGCGATAGACTACTTGCCTGTGTGCTGCAATTAAGCACATGAAGTCCATGGACAGGAATCCTGCTATCGGTTTTTCCTAATTTCTGGTAGGATTCCGTATCTATCTCGCATGCTCTTTCTTGATTGTTGGTAGAAAGCCACAAGTTGGAAAGGAAAGACAAGCGTTTTGCATCCTGACTTATGGCTGGGGTAAAATGCCATAAGTGGGAGACACTTGAAGTCTCTAAGAATCAAGCAACAAGACGGGAACAGCAGTGGTTAGACCACAAGGTAGGACAGAGATGAAAAACAACAGTTCACACTTTGGTTAACCCTAAGCCTCCATACAGATGGTACCTGGATTTCAGTAGCCTGTAAGTACGCTCCTTCTCATTTCAGCAAAGTGAGTCTGAACCTTTTGGTTTGCAGGAACACTACAAAGATCTCAGACTTTCTGCAAAAAGTGAAAGTTAGTCAGGGACTACAGGCTTGGGTGTATCAGGGCAGATTAGCTGCTATCGGGGGTTTTTTGTCTATCTCCAACATTGTATCAGCTCGGAATGCTTATTTCCTTAATTCAGTGTTGCAGGTACAGTGAATGTTTTGCTTTTCAGGAGTGAATGAAAACTAAACTGAGAAAACATATCCACCTAGCTGGTGTGAGACTAAAGGCTGTAGTGGTTTGTAATTCTGAGGTGAAAACAACTGTTAAAAAAAAAAAGACATCACTAAAATCATATCATTCTTCAAATTTTGTACCAAAATCATCCACTTGGGTACGGCTTTCCAAACTAATCTTATTTTCTTCTCCCTTATATAACTTTGCTGGTGAAGTGCTAATGCTCATACAGCAAAATAGGAAGCTGGGACCACTACAGGTATCCAGAAATATTTTATAAACATATCGATGGAATACAGCAGTTTACCATAATGGTTCTTTTCACCTATGGTGTATACCTGAATATTTTTTTCTTAAATTTTAATCTTGCTAAGTTTTTCCACTTCTTCCTTTTTAACATGGAAAACCAAGCAATTTTAGTCCAACTTTCTATTGCTTAGACCTATTGCAGTAGTCACTGCTTGTCTTTCACAATATTTTATCGTATTTTTTTTTTCTTTCTTTTGGCCTTCCTTATTTTGGCTGGCCTTCTCTGTGTGTTATTCTCTCCAAAGTACTGATATTCTCTCTCTCAGAACTCGTTAGCCTTCTCCTTGGCTGCAGATCTAGCCTGGTTTTCTTTACATGCACTGGCCTCTGAGCTCCCATTACAACATATTTGCCTTGGTGACGGGGTATCACATTGGCCAGAGCCTTGGGGTAGATCCACTTGCACCTTTCCTAAAATAAAACTACCAAAAATATCCAAAGGCCTTTCTATCTCTAAAGTTAGGTCTTGTGAGAACACAAACTGGAATAACATAATCTTGCTGATAGTGAAAATTCAGGTCTTTTAGGTGAGATAATCCAGAACAACTGTAAGCAACTTTCGTAAACAACTTTCCCCCGGCTGATTGTCCAGCCAAAGTTATGCCAGGAACTACAGCTATAGCAAACACCACACTGTACCTCTGGACCCCTAAGTAGACCTGATCTGCCAGACTGCTGCCATGACCCCCTGGCTCTGCCCACCCTGACTTGAGCCCCCGGAACGTTTCTTCATCTCAGCAGTCAAGGGAGGTGGTGGCATCCCTTTCCCAATAGGACTCTACCTGCGACGGAGAGACAGATGCCAGGACAAAGCAGGTAGCTGCCCTGTCAGCCTGCCTGCCTGCTAACCTGCTTCGGCCTTTTCAACACAAGAGAAGTACCCACAGAGCAAACAGGGAGCCAGAAGGAAGTGATATTGACAGTGAAATTTGGGACAGTGAAATTTGGCTGCTGCCCCTGAGCCATGCCGGGGACTGTGCTGATGGTTTAGAGGCACAGACCACTACGGGCCAGTGCTTGAGTGTGTGCGTGGGCTCTGGTTTATTGGCAGATACAGGGGTAGCAACAGACTCTTGCTGGCAATAACAATATAAAAATACGTAATGGTGTCCTCAATTTGTGTCTCTGCCTATGCCAGGAAATTAAAGAGCAGCGGGGCGCAGGCCTGAGCGAAAGCGAACGGCAGCAAAGATGACAATGGCTGTATGCCTTGTGGAGAGCAGCAAGCCTCTGTGGGACAAAGGAAGGAAGGATATTATAGTTGTCTGTCTCTGTCACAGTAGACCTCGAAGAATTTTCCTCGGAAGTTGTCTTTAGTGGTGTACACCACAGACGGGTTATCGGTAAGCAAACCACTGGGAAATCTGGGCTGCCTTCTCTGGGCCAGAGGTGCTCACAGAGCGTGGGAGAAGGTCTGCAGTCACACTTACCTGCTGATGCAGCCTGCAATGCCCCTCAACCTGACAGGCACCTGGCCGGAGTGCTCGTGGGGTGTAAACCTGGGCTGCTTTTTTTGTGGTTTCTTCCAGGGTTTCACCATGAAGCCGGGACACACTGTACGCAGAGAGGAATTTGAAAGAGCTGCCACCTCTGGGTCGTGGAAGCGGCCAGTACAGAGACTGAACTGGTGTGCTGGAAATGTGTGCAAAGGCTGGTGCAATACTCACTGCTCCTTGTTTCAGGGGAAAAAAAAAAACAACAAACCAATCCACAAAGGTCCAGCCATCGACAAAAGCTAGTTTTCTGACTCAGAGCAAAAATGTCAATAGTCTTGAGAAAGAGACACCACTTTGACCAATTCTCAGATGAGTTTTTCAACTCATGAAATGAATTACATGCATATCTGGATTATCACTTTCAGGAAGGTGTCACAGAAATATCTAGATTTTTTTCGTTTGACCTTGGGTTGTGATTATGGTCCTGTAAAAATAAGCGACGGGACCTCCTGGTGAGGAATAGGAGATTGTTCCTTCCCTGGGGATGGACTGAGTTTGCTGAAGGTGTGTCGTGCAGTAGAAATAAGTCACAGCATGGAGGCAGAAGTCTACAGCTAAAGAGAAGCCTGAAAGGCTTAAGAGTCACTTTGTGATTTTCTTAATAGATTTGATGAATTCTGTGCTTGACTCTCATGCAAAGCATAGTCTGAGGCTTTCTTCCACATTTGATGTAAAAAGGGCCTGACCTTTCATATGCATTTAGGCATTTACTCTGCTCTTTATGTATATCAGCCACTCCAAGACTATTTGCTGGAAATGACAACTTCACTGGGGCAAATTTGCTACCCTTTCTTCAAAATACACTATGCTAAATAGAGAAGGAAGCAGAGTGTAACAGCTCTGTCAGGAAAATTAACCACCGTATTTGTGGTGTTTCAGACATTTTTTTTGTTCCTGGACCCAAATCTCTGATCCAGTGTTGTTTAATCATGACTCCCTAGATAGTCCAAAATATTTTCTGGGAACATCTGTCCAGTTAACTAACTTAAGGGCTTACTCCGTGCCAATTCCCTGATTGTTCAAAATGCGTACACACACATAGACTCATTTGTTTCCAAGAACTCTCTTAGAGTAAGCCCAACTAGCTTTCTCCAAGAAAAACCTTCTAATTACTGATGGTAAAGTGTTTCCTCCTTCTTTAAACATTTTGATTTTTGTTTCCTCTTTTGTTCACTTTAAACATGGTTTGCAAAATGCAAGATGTGTCTGTACTCTCAGGCTGCACCTACACTGGTTTCAAATGTAAGCTCTGAACATGCATGCCTGTTCCTGGGCAAAGAGCATGTCAGAGTCTTGTCCAGAAAGCAGAGCACCCAGCTCTCCTTGGGGCTCAGGATAACAGAGAAAACATTTGCTGGAAAGGTGGGCCCGTAAAACTTCGTGAAGTTCAACAAGGCCAAGTGCAAGGTCCTGCATGTGGGTTGGGGGCTATCCCATGCACAAATACAGGCTGGGCAGAGAATCGATTGCAAACGACCCTGAGGAGAAGGACATGGGGTTGTTGGTTGATGAGCTCAACATGAGCCAGCAATGTGCGCTCGCAGCCCAGAAAGCCAACCGCATCCTGGGCTGCATCAAAAGAAGCGTGGCCAGCAGGTCGAGGGAGGAGATTCTGTCCCTCTACTCTGCTCTGGTGAGACCCCACCTGCTATACTGCATCCAGTGCTGGAGCCCCCAACATAAGAAGGACATGGACCTGTTGGAGCAGGTCCAGAGGAGGGCCACAAAGATGTTTAGAGGGTTAGAACACCTCTGCTATGAAGACAGGCTGAGAGAGTTGGGGTTGTTCAGCCTGGAGAAAAGAAGGCTCCAGGGAGACCTCAGAGCAGCCTTCCAGTTCTTAAAGGGGACCTAAAGGAAAGACGGGAAGGGACTCGTTATCAGGGAGTGTAGTCATAGGACGAGGGGTAATGGTTTTAAACTAAAAGAGGGTAGATTTAGATTAGATATGAGGAAGAAGTTCTTTACTGTGAGGGTGGTGAGGCACTGGAACAGGTTGCCCAGAGAAGTTGTGGATGCTCCATCCCTGGAGGTGTTCAAGGCCAGGCTGGACAGGGCTTTGAGCAACCTGGTCTAGTGATGGTCCCTGCCCATGGCAGGGGGGTTGGAACTGGATGATCTTTAAAGTCCCTTCCAACCCAAACTATTCTGTGATTCTAGATGCAGTAGAAAGTGAGTGCTGGATATACTTTTTTTATTGACTCATAGAATCATACAACTGTTGAGTCTGGAAGGGACCACTGGAGGTCATCTAGTCCAACTACCCCCACTCAAAGCAGGGTAAACTGGAGCAGGTTCCTCAGAGCCTTGTCCAGGCAGATTTTGAACATCTCCGGGGATGGATACTCTACAGCCTCTCTGGGCAACCTGTTTGAGTGTGCTTGACCATCTTCAGAGAAAAAAAGTTTTTCTCACGTTTAAGTGGAATTTCCTGTATTTTAGTTTGTGCCCATTGTCTCTCGTCCTGTTACTGGATACCACTAAGGAAAGCACAGTCTTCTTCACTCCCTCCCATCCAGTGTTTGTACACATTGATAAGATCCCCCTAAGCCTTCTCTTCTCTAGGCTGGACAGCCCCAGCTTTCTCAGCCTTTCCTCATGCTGAAGATGCTCCAGTCCCTTCATCATCTTTGTGGCCTTGTACTGGACTCAGTCCAATAAGTCCGTATCTCTTCTGTACTGGGGAGCCCAGAACTGGACCCAGTACTCCAGGTGTGGCCTCACCAGTGCTGAGTAGAGGGGAAGGATCACCTCCCTCAACCTGCTGGTGACACTATTCCTAATGCAGCCCAGGGTGCTGTTGGCCTGAGCAAGCCCCAGCTCCACATTAGGGTAAATTTGAGCTCTCCTAAACTGTATGTATTCATCAAGCTTTCATGTTGTTTAATGTTTTGAAGGCAGAAATTTATCCATTCATAGCAGTGCTCCTTCTGCAGCCTGCTTTAGTCATTGAAAATTCCTTACAAGTTCCAGTTACCATGAGGAAGAGTATTTTTCATGTAAGGGCTATAAACAGCATATGATGTGAACATTTTCACAGCAACACCTTCCAAGAAGATATTTCAGCTGACAGCTAAATTTACTTTACATTTTCAGCTTTTAATGGTGGCAGTTGTAAATCTCTATTTTATTAATTGTTACGACATACAAAACAGTCAACATATGAATTTGGCAAAAGCAGTCTCATAAAATATGCAGAATATGCATGTACTTTGGTGATTATTACTAAGGAAGTCCCCTGCTCATGAACAGTTTTTTTCTTATTATCATTATTATTGCCATGGTAAGATTAACTTGTGCAGTTAATCTTGCATTTCTCTTGAGTATTCCTAATGATACAATCAGATGTGTGCAGTTCAGCCACTGAACTTTTTTATATGACATTTCTTACAATGAGGAGTAGAATCATGACAAATATTTGGAAATAAATTGCTTTCCTCATTGAAAAAAATTGTGGAATGAATGCAAGAAAAGACTAGTTTACTCAGGGGCATCCTGACCTGCAAAACCTTCTGTGCGCATTCCATTCCTGAGTTACAGAAACAAATTTAATAGTGTATTAGTGCACAAGAGACAAAAATGAACTAAAGTGAAAACTGTGGAGACTCAAAAAATACCAGGAAGCAAAAAACACTAACTGATTATTTCCCTTTTTTGGGTTTGTTTGTTTTTTGGGGTTTTTTTTTGTTTTTTTTTTGTTCTGCCTAGGTGTTGCAGTCCATTTAAACTAGTTAGAGCTTCCTGCATTAATCTGAGCAACGGAAGCTTAAAAGTAGACTCACATGGCTCTGTCCTTTTGAGTATGTCTGCACCATTGCCAAGAAATACTGACATATCCATGTTAGCTGTAAACAAGCCATGAAGTAAAGTCAGATAGCTGGGTAAATTGGTACAAGAGAACTCTTGAAACTGCTGTAGGGACCTGCTGCTGACACCTGATTCGGCTGGTTGACGTTTGCATTTGGTCTGAGCGCAGACAAGTGCTGGGAGAAGGGGAGGCATGTTTATACCAGGTTATAAAAGTAACAAGCATTTGGACAGATAAGACATGGCTCTGACTCAACGCATCCTAATACAGAAAAAGTCATGTTTCTTACTCTTGCCCTGGGATCAAAAACCTGCATTGCACTCTGTTCAGAGAGCTGGCTTCGGGATAGCCAAACCCCTGTGTGTCACACCTCCTCACAGGGATCAGCTCTTTTTTTTTTTTCCTGTACTCCATCTACTGTTCCTTTAAAGCCTTCATGTTCATTATTCTGTTTCTTCAGGTTGTCATAAGTGGTCTCCTAAGTTCTTTTTCCAGGCTATGGGATAGCGAGGATTTGCTTTGGCACTTGCTAGTGTTGGCACAGTCTTCAGGTTTCATTTTGACTTTATCATTAAGTAGTAGTCTGATCTGACGAACAGATCAGTTTATGAGAACGGCTGTAGTAGACAGTAGTCCTTTCTGATCTCAAGTTTAGTGAGACTCTTTCATGCAAAAAACATCTTTGCAGCTGCTGATATTAAAAAAATTGGACTTTCATTTTGTTTTTGTTTCAATATGCTGTGCTCCTGTGTAAATGTACCAGGGTCCCTTCTGTGAAAATAAATGAAGAAAAAAAAAAATCCTGGAAGACTACATGCAGATTTTATACAGTTTCAGCCTTAGATGAATTATTATAGGTATGCTATAAGACCCTGAAGTCACACAGATTATAATGAAGATGCTGGCTCATCCCCAGCGATACGGATGGCAGTGCAATATTGTGCCCATTTCTGATTTTTATCTAGTACAGTGATGCACTTTATTTCACACATATTAATCAAAATCTAGCATACAGAGATTCTTCATTTCACTTTGTTGTTCCAGAATACCTGTCCTTAACCACATCCTTATGCAAGATAATGTATGGAAAAGAAATAAATGGATTGTGACCTAAATATTGCTTCAAGTGGCGAAATCTATGTTATTCTCTTTGTCTGAAGAAACTCACTGTGCATTGGGTGGTTACCTTTTTCCTTCTGCTTTAGTTGGCTGCTTAATTAAGGTGCTGGTTTACAATGCTGAATAATGCATATTGATTAATAGTTTTCACAAAAACTGCAAGAGTAAGATTGGCATCTGGTGGACTTGACAGATGCATGAGCCACTCACAATGCTTTTCTGTCAGGCAATTCAGTCCCCAGAAAAGGAGACTGCATGACTAATGAGTTTTGCACCTCCTCTTCATGTGCTCATCTGCTTTCCCATTGATGTAATTTATTAGGCACTTATGTGAGTCATGGTTAGCACACTGAAGTGGGAGTGGTTGGTGGCAGCCATTATAATAACCGTAAGGCAAATAAAACAGACAACAGGAAAGTGGGAAATGATGTCTAAGAAGCAGAGAACACATATTTTCCCTTTATGCCTGCACTAAATATTTTCAATGAATTAAATAGTTACAGTCAGAGTTTGATAATGTATTTACACTCACAACTATTTTTACACACCAGCATTCTTGCATCATTGCTGGACTTTTTGAAGAGCAAGGTTAGTGCATCTCTACTAAATGAAAACTTTCATAATGGTTCACTATGATGAACTGATTAGTTTATGTGACATCTTCACTTTTGTAAGGCTTTTGACACTCAGATGACCATCTGATAAACAGAATAGAGAAAATATTTCTAGGTTGTCATAGGGAGCCACTTCTGTGGCCCCTATGGACACATATAACAAAACAGCAGATGGGGCTCAAAATAAACTGATTGTGTTTGAAATATAGCTAAGCCATGAAGAGACACTCTGAACTGAGGATAGAAAGTCTTAGGGAACCATTAGAAAACTGTTGCTGTCTACAGGGGTCAATAGGAAGCTCTTTAGTCGGTTCTTTGGAAATGTATCAGTACAGGTGCAGTACATCACAGTTTTTTCTACGTAGTCCATTGGTATTTGAGATGAACAGAACATTGTGTTTCATAGAAACATAGAATGGTTAGAGTTGGAAGGGACCTCAGAGATCATCCAGTTCCAACCTCCCTGCCATAAGCAGGGACACCTCCCACTAGACCAGGTTGCTCAAAGCCCCATCCAGCCTGGCCTTGAACACCTCCAGGGGTGGGACATCCACAACTTCTCTGGACAACCTGTTCCAGTGTCTCACCACCCTCACAGTAAAGAATTTCTTCCTAACATCTAATCTAAATCTACCCTCTTTCAGTTTAAAACCGTTACCCCTCGTCCTATCACCACATTCTCTGATAACGAGTCCCTTCCCGTCTTTCCTGTAGGCCCCCTTTAAGTATTGGAAGGCAGCTATATTCACATTTCATGTGAATAAAATAGACTAAGGAACAGACACTTCAGTGAGGAACACAGATTTGAGCTAGCTCAAGGCAAATAGGTGTGATGCAATTGTACATATGATTTATTCTGACAGAATACAGAAGTAAGGTTGTCTAGGGTTTTTTTAGGTGTGAGCCAATAGGACAAAACATGACTTTCTATTAGCATCCCAAAAGCTTTATTGCTAGAAGCCCAGAAAGCTGAAGAATGCTTGTATGCATGTCATAAAAGAGGGCATAATAAAGTGAATGTGTTCAGCAAGTTGTTAGATATTTTTATAAAAGGAGATTTTTGCTGACTGTGACAAACGTCTAGCACTTCAACACTAAACTAATCATTAAGGAGAACAGAAACATGAAGTTCAATAAGGAGAAGTGCAAAATACTGAGTCAGCATTGAAACTGACTGCGTGAACAGCAGTCCTGCTGAAAAGGACCTGGAGGTAACAGGGGATGGCAGGTTAAAAAGAAGCCGACAGCATGGTCTCATTGTAAATAAGGCAGATTATGTGCTGTGCCACATTAAGATCATGGCAAGCAGACCGAGGGAAGTTATTAGCTTCCTCTGCTTGCTATTATTGATGAATCCCCATCTGTGTGTAGATATGGGTCCCTAAGTTTAAAAGGGCCATGGAGAAACTGGAGAGGATCCAGCAGAGAATAGGTAAGATGGTCTGGGACCCAGAGCGTATGTTAGGAGCTGGACTTTGTTGGTCTTGTGAAGAGGTGATCTAACATCAGCCTACAGCTATATAAATGGCAGTTAAAAGCTGATGGGCCACACTCTTCTTTGCAGAAGCTCATGATAAAACAAGTGGTGGTGGACTTGAGCTGTAGCTTGGGAGGCTCAACGTGGACATCACAAAAAGATATGTTCACGAGAAGGGTAGTGCAGCACTGAAACAGTTTATTCATAGAGTAGCTGGAATCTCTGATTTTGGAGGTTTTCAAGACTTCATTACACAAAGCCATGGCTAACCTAATCTGGCACAGCCACAGTCCTGTTTCAAGCAGGAGGTTAGAGTAGAGGCCCCAAGAGATCCCTTCCAAACAACATTTTCACAGTTTTAGGATTGTTTTGCTATCCAAGCTGCCCCACGCAATCTAGTTGTAAGCATTCTGAAAGCAGGTAGGAAGACTGAAGCCGTATCAGAAGCACACAACTTAAAAGGCTGTCTTAGAACTGAAGTCGAGGATTTGTAGAGACTGCTTGCAAATGTATCGAAAAAGAGCACAGAAGATAATTTAAAACTGAGACAAGGTGATCTGACACCAACAGAGCACAGGCTGAAAAGAAGTGTTGAGAGGCAAGAGCACTCTAAGTCCCTTTGTGAAGGTTAAGAAGGTGAGCTGGTGTATAGCAGTACTGAAGTAAAAACTTACATTTCTAACACCATTTGCACAGAGGTATCGCTACAGTATGAAAATAAACGATGGCACTCAGAAGAAATAAAGATCCTCCAGAAGAAAAGTAGCTTTCTCTCTCTTCCTCAAAGACCTGTATAGCCCCAACCCTTTCCCTGCTTGTGAAAGTCTGGCAAAGAAA
Source organism: Burhinus oedicnemus (assembly GCA_008921705.1). Taxonomy (NCBI): domain Eukaryota; kingdom Metazoa; phylum Chordata; class Aves; order Charadriiformes; family Burhinidae; genus Burhinus; species Burhinus oedicnemus. Next base: position 1,120,469 of record VFFE01007197.1, read on the forward strand.
GATGAGATGAAAGACTTGAGTTATTGGAGAGACTCACTTCAACAACCAGAAGCTCAACAAGGCAGACCACATTGTTTCTCTTACAAGCTATAGTGAAGAATTTTCCACTTGTTGACGGTAATAAATTAGAAGTAGAGGAATAGTATATAATTTATCAATTTTCTAAAGGTAAATTTGGTGTTTAAAAAGTCAGTGTAGCCATTGATTCAACAGTAGTTTTGTTTGAAAGCTGTTTTGGTAGGTTATGCCCACATTACGTGTGCAGAAACTAATAATTTCTTGAAGATTAGTGCTTAAATCCTATACCTAGCATGATTTCAGAAGTGGAGGAAGGTAAGCCAAACACTTTTGACAGCAGCAGAGCTATTTACTGATACAAATCAACCAAGACATTGTGTCTAGGTACTGAAAGAAATCTATCTGCAAATATCCAGGACAAGACTGGCACAGTGCAGTCTCTGTGGTTCACCAGTTGAGTGAAATGTTTGCTGCATTTGTATCGTGTATGATTAACTAAAACTGCTGATTTATGGATTACATTTACATTTTTACCTGAATTCGGTTATTGCCATTTTAGTGAAATCATAGTAACTTAGTTTAGTGTATGCTCAGTTAAGTACGTACTGATCTGTTCAATATAGTCAAGCTGCATGGAATGAACATCGAGACCTTAAGTAACCTTAGACAAGAAATTTGCAAGTCAGTTGTCGCTCTGCAGGTTCCTTTCCTCTCAGCAGCAACTCAAAAAGAATTAATCCACCGTAGAATTAGCTCTTTCCAGAAATGCAAATCTTCTTCAACAGAACAGCATTATTGAACAGAATAAGCAGTTTTACTGGTCAAGCATTTGGGGGTGACTTCTTCTTGGAAGAGCTTACAGAATTTTTAAAGTGTGAAAGTTATAACAACCACAGCTTGCAACCACAGCACACAAAGACATGCAAGAAAACAGGAACCTGAACTGTACGGGAAGAAGCCAATGTTATACTTTATGATTTTTATCATTATGGTTTTAGATATAACCTTCTCAGCTGCTGCCTCAGTTCCACTTCTGTTATGACAAATTTGGAGTTCCTAATATTCTTTACATTTACATTTTCTCCATACTTCTGAATCATGACATTCTCTTGAAATACAAGGTTAAAGATACAGGGTCTCACAGTCCAATATCCTGCGCTGTTGCAGACAATCTTATGCCATAATCTTTTGAAAAAATTAGTTAAAACCTTTTTTTTAAAAAAAAAATATTGTTTTCTTGCCTTGCAATGTAGAAACACTCAAATTGTAAAGACAAGGATTTTTCTGAAGAAGCAGCAAACCAGCTTGTTCAGCAGCTACATATATACCGCAAAACAACACTAAACTGATTTCAACACAGACATATATAGATTTGTTCCATTCACCTCCTTCAAGATTAGAGACCAAATGCAGTTAGAAGATGAATTATTTTGGAGGTGGGGCAGGAGAAGGAGAGAATAGGGAAAGAGGAGAAGGAAGAGAAATCGCTACAGTAGCATGATATGACCTCTTCCTGGTTGTTAGGCAAGAATTACCTGAATTTTACAGGCCAGAGAGTGATTCCCTGAATCTCTAGTCTGCTATTCAAAACATAACCGTAACGTTTGAGTTCCTCACAGCCTTGAGTATTTTCACGCATTCAGTCTTCCCAAAGAGTGCACAAGAAATGTCAGTCTGCTTTCAGAAAACAAAGGCATGGGTAAATCCCCCAAAGTAGTTCTGCAAGTCTGATAAAAGTATCTCATTTCCAATGTGGAGCCCAGGAGCATGTTTTGAGCTGTCTGGGCAGAGAACATGAAGAGGGTTAAGTTGCATCCAAATGCGACTCTAAACAGCTAGCTCAGACAGATAACCGGTTCTGAATATTTGCTTCAAACTAACATCAATCAGTCTCTCCACTGGTTAGAAATGGAGCCTGAAGTTGTTAGCTCAGATGTAAATATGTAAATTGTAAACAACTCCTTTTAGTCAAATTAATTCTACCTGGAATAGCTAAAGTCTTCCTAGAGTAAGATGACAGAGAATATTCAGTACACATCTGACTCTTAAGTCTGAGTCTTCTCAGACACTTCTCGGGAGGCTTCCAAGGGACATCTACATTTACGTAAGATCCTCAGGCTCGATTTTCTTTTGAAGATGATCCTAAATCCTTCCTTTAACAAACGCAGACTTCACTCTTAAAAAAAAATAAAAGCCACTGAAAAGTATTCCACCATTCTTCTGGAACAGTGGGTAGAAAATTTCCCTCGTAATTCAGCCCTCAGGCTTATTCCTTCTTCTGCCTGAAGGTAGAAGAATCAGGACTGTAGCTTCTTGTCTCCTCAGAAAGTTTCTTAACCATTAGGTCACAGGCTGTTTGAGACACAGCAGCTAGGAGACAGGGACAAGGAGAAATGATTTGGGTTAGAAGTGCCACCTCCCATCTTTCCTTTTTGGAAATGTGTGCTGTTTAAAGTGGAATTGCAGACAGCTTGGAAGGCAGCTGGAAAAGAGGACACCGACACATGCTCTCACGTGCTCTGGTTGCTGCACCACAGACACAGGTGCCCCTGTGACCCATGGCCACAGCCCCGCTGCTGCACGCATACCCCCACGCACACACACACCTTTGCACACACGTCCAGGTTTGAGCGGCACAGGACTAATTTCTCTTTCAGTAATTTTACTTGCAGTAAAGTCTCTTCTAATGCTTGGGAAAACTGCACTTTTAGAAGACTCTAGTGTCTGAATCTGTGAAAATATTTACTTCATAGCCAGCTATGGTATGCGGATTTCAAGGTCTCAGTGTTTTTGAGCTCGCCAGGTGCCGGGATGACAAGGAGCGAGACCCGGGCACTTGACCCAAGCTGGCCAACAGGATTATTTCATGCCATGAACATCACATTCAGTATAAATTAGAAAGTTTGCTGAGGAGTTCTCTCTCTTCCTTGATGGCTGCAATCCTGAGAATTTCTTGTCCTGGTGCCGGACCCCTGAGGCCTTCCCTTCCTCCTGAAGCCGTAGCGCTCGCAGTGTCCGACATTTGCTGTCCACTGCTGGGAGTGCACAGCTTCCTACTGATATAATGGGCTCAGCATAATTCTTGTATATTTTATATTGGTATTGGGATCAATATTGGTTCTTTAGTGTTATTAATGTTAATAATCTAGTCTTGGGTCAAGTGCTCAGGTCTCACTCCTCCTTATCCCTGCACCTGGTGAGCTTGAAAACACTGAGACCTTGAAACCCATACACCATAGCTGGCTATAAAGTAAATATTTTCATAAATTCAGACACTAGAGTCTTCTAAAAGTGCAGTTTTCCCAAGTATTAGAAGATAAATTAGTCCTGTGTCATTCAAACCGAGATGTATTTCAACCCTTGAGTTTCCTTCTTTTTTCCGGATTCCCCTTCCTGGGTGGGGAGGGGTCATCGGGTGACAGAATATATGTCTAAATGACAATAAATTGTCGTGGGTTCTTCAAACCATAACAACAGAGAATAGGGAGCGCCTCAATCAAGTTAGAAATGGAGTTTAATGAGAAGACAGGACAGACTGTGCTGGTCAGGTGCCAGGCGTGGCTTTATCACAGAACCTAACACACTGTAAACATTGTTTGTTATCTGAGGTCTCTTGCAAAATCATGATTATAATGCTAGCCACTGCATCTGTAGGTTGCCAGTGTCCAGCCAGTAACAGAACTGGACGTGGCTGCTGTCCATGGGGCATGACTGCATCGGCCCCATTTCCTCAATAAAAAAACATTGCGTCTGCTCTAGTGAGGAGAGAACTGTTTGGAGTTTTGTATACTTTTTTTTCCACTATCAGGCACTAATTATGTTTAAGGTCCATAAATCTGGTCTTGTGGTTTTAAAAATAATAGAACACTCTGTATAAGCTCTGTAGCATTTTTTTCGTTCATGTGGTACTACAAAATGGGAGGATAAGACTTATGTAACAAGCCAGGGAATTTCAAGAACAAACCTATTTGCTATAAGTTTCTCTCATGTTTATCCAGATTCAACAGATTTTCTTGCAAGACTTATTCATGGCCAGCCCCACATCCTGGGATACAAATTAAAATCTTCCTGTCTTATTCCTTTAGAGAACACAAATGTGTGAAAAGCCCCTAAAAGCAGGTATAACACGTAAGATGAATACAATAGTCCACAAATATTTCATTGTGGAGGAATTATTATGCAGTTAGTTTATAACAACTAAGTTAGAAGAGAGTAAACAATAAAAATAATCCCCAAACTTCACAAAATTATTTTCATGGAAAAGTACACTTGCAAGAGCAACCAGATTTGAAGCATGCTATGCAGTGTCCTTAGTATTTCTGGTTTACTAGCCTTATAGTGATTCCTTAAACTCTGACAAGCATTCAGAGCCTTCTTACTGCAGGAGAGAACAAATCATTAGGTTTAGACCCTGTATTGTCCAGAATAATCTTCCCCCTCCTCCTCCACAATTCTAATGCTGGAGACAGCAAAACATTCAGCTATTCAAGGATTTGCATGTATTTTTGGAAACTGTAGACTGACTTTCCTGTCATTATTTGACTGAAGAATCAAGACTGGCCACAAGAAGCAGTGTAGCATAAATGCATGAGTTTATTCTTTCTAATATGAAACATCAAAGGGAAACAAAATTAAGAAAGGATCTTTACTGAATTAAATGTAATTGACTCACTTAACCTTCTGTGACTTCTGGCACATGGAAGACGGCTCCTTCTCCCCCTGCAGATCCACAATGACAGAACAGGTTCGGTGCCGTAGTAGCAGGTGAGAAGCAGAACATCATACCTGGGGAAGCATCAGAGTTGTCCAAGCATAAACCACATATTAGCAACAGAGGGAAATGGCAAGGGATAGTAGTGGTAGGTTTCCATTTG